>VYZT01047488.1:0-33248 GCA_013400735.1 Pomatostomus ruficeps
AACAGCACACCGCAACACACATTCTTCCCAATGATTATTCCTTTTGCTTGCAACATAATCCAAATTGTATTGCAAGGTTCTTGGGAAGAGGGTAGATGTCTCTGTGTGTCTGTATTAGCTCAGCTTAATGTGTGAATTTTGTGTTCCACATACAGGTACTGCTACTGCTAACACATAACAAGACAGCATTAACTTCCCCTGCAAAAGTTAAAAACAAAGATAGCAAAATATGCAAAATTAAAAGCTTGTATGAATGTCTCGCATTTTTAAATTCCCCGTACTTTCTCTGTGCTTGTGACAAGATGTGTGAATTTATACAAACCTTTAATTAGTAGGTGATGAGAACTGGAAAGCTTTATGAAAACACCCATTTGCAATTTTATCTGGAGACTCCTAAAGATAATGAGGTAAACTTTATTTTTTTTTCTTCCCTTGTGCTTGGCTTTTCAATACTACCAACATATATTGTACCATGCACTGCACTATATGTAGAAACCCACCACAAAGTAAGAATTTATGAAAAATAAGATATACTATATTTAAGAAAAAATAATTTTGTTTCTTTATGCTTTTGACAATGGTTTTGAAAAGAGTGTGCATAGTTTCTTAGTAAGGATCATGCATGACTTTTTCAGCACACAAAAATTGGGCTTTGTAGCAAGATCCTTATTAACTGATATGCCTGGCATCATGCTGAATGCGCTACCAAAGTGTCTCAGAGGGGAACCCTGTTACCTGGAGCAGGGCTGTCAGTGAGATCAATTCCTCCACTCTCACACTGATAAACACCCAAGGTTTGAATCTGCTGCCTGGTAGTTTAGATCAAGATTGTAGAGTTATCCTTTCTTCTTTTCTGGCTTAACAAAAAAAATTCGCCAAAAAGGGATACTAAGATAAAGCAAGGATTTCCAGGGGGTTGCATTTATTTTATTCTATAACAAAGGAACTTTTTTCTCAGGGCTTGTTTTAAGACCATTGAGAAATGTGGGAAACAGCAGCTTAGGTTCATGAAATGTTTAGTGCTGGTGGTGACAATGCTGAGGTAATAACCAGGAGAAGGAACTTTAGTCTAATGGCCTGGGCCACCAAAGGCTCTATGCTCATTTTGATTTCTGTATGTTAAACACCTCTTTGTAAAAAAGCTCTATTTAGCAAAAGTTGAGATTTTTGTGCTCAGAGATTTTTTCTGCTGTCTAGACCAGGAGTGCTCACCCTTTAATTCTTGATCTGCATTGTCTCCATGGCCTAGAACAGTCCTCAGGCCCCCATGGGGCAGGGAATGCTAAGGAGATTATTTGAATTCTCCATGGTGGGAAAAAGCAAACCACCATGTCCTACTAAGACTGCCATCGCCAACCTGCCCAGTGTAATCTTACCCTGCAAAAGGAAGTGCTAGAACGCTGGGAGAGCTGTTGCCTACAAACCAGTCCCAAAGCTTACAGGAGACTCTGATATGCAGCTTGCAGGGTCGGGATCTTTTGGCTACCCATGTTCTTGAACAATTTGTTACTGCTTTTCTTCCCCCTAGGAGATAGATGTTTTGGATAGACGGGTATAGGAATTGTTGCAGACAGTATTTTTCTCCTGCAAACCTTTCGCTGCTGGATTGCCAGGAGAATGAAGCAAACCACCCTGGCCTCATGTTAGCTCAATAAACCTCCTTAATCCACATCTCACACATACGGCATTCTCTCAGACCATCTTTTGCTGATTTGAAGGAAGATGAAGGATGCCATCTTTCCCTGTCGTGCTTTTATTACTTTTGGAACAAAGAGCTTTATTCTTGTTATCTCCCTCTGTTGAACAAAAAAAGATAAACCACAGGACTTAGAAACTCAAAGAAAACATGAGAAATGTAACTAAAAAGAAAAACAAAGAGCTGGCTGCTGCAAGGCACTGCAGGAAAGCAAAGCTGGTGGAGTGCCCCATGCAAACACACCCCTCTGGGCCTGATGGATGAAGGTAATGTGAGAGGAAAGTAGCAAAAAGATGATAAGGATGTTTGTCTCCAGTGCCCTTTGGTCTTTGTTTTAGCATTTACCAGGTACCTTCTGTGGTGCTCAGATCCGTATCTAGATTTTTAAAAATATCTATAGCTTTTTAAAAATGATTATTAAATATAATGGGTTTGCTCAGTCTATTTCAAAGAAATTGTTACTGCTCCTGAGGTCTGTGTAGATTTTAGCCCTACTGCTTTAAGATCCAAAATACCTGGTCTTCTAACCTGCAGTGGCTTTTACTAATAGACTGCAGCACCTTTTTAATCCAAGACCAGAGTACAACAGTGACAGCCACATGTTTCTTCCGTTGCACAGTGTCTTGTAGTTCTGCTGATGTTAGCTGCTGAGAATGCTTCCAGATGAAGTGCAATCATGCTAATTAGGACTAGTGTAGACACCAACTTGTCGACAACTTGTAGAAACTCATACCAGGATTAAATACATGGGAGGCTACTCTCTTCCACTGGTAACAGCTTCTCTAAGAAGTCTTTCGTAAATGCCTTCTCTATCTGCCTATTGACATTTCTGCATTGATCAATGTAGAATATTTATATGCAGCTCTGCAGCTTCCAGCTGATACTACTTTCAGAAGAGTCAATGAGTGATGCATATTGTCTCTTTACTTGCTGTCTCCAAGTCATAAACTGAGTGTTTTTCCAGCTTTAACTAGAAAACAGTAAAGTGATAGGATTTAATTTCTAAGAACATGGGAGGGACACTATTTCTTAGAATAAATTTAATGTATTAACGCTTGAGTTGTCTGTAAAGGTGATGTACACCAGGAGTTCTAAGGTATTACTAACGATTTTGTGGCTTAGAATTTGCTTGAAGGACAGACAAGTAAATTCAAGGTGATGGCTAAGTGTAATTTAAGCTGTAATGTAGTCTCCCAATAAGAGTTTATGTCTACTCCATGCAATGATGACTGCTGAAACAGATAATACTGACACATCTAGAAAACTAAAGCAATAGAAAAGATGGTATCGTAACATTAGTCATTATTTTTATGCCTTTTTCTAAAGGAACCAAACTAGGAAAAAGAATATGGAGATAAGCAGGGTTTCAAAATCATTTTGGCAATGATAATAACATACTTATTTAGGACACTTCATTCAAAAAAGCTTTGCACCCAGAGATTTTAATTAACTGCATACACCAGACAAAGGAATCACAGAAACTCAGCCGTTTCTGAGGAAGAGCTCAAGTGATTCTATAGATAAAGGATGAGCTGTGAAAATCAGCTTCTCTAGCTGATACACAGGGCTCACAGTTTACATCAAAGCTGCACAGGGTTCAGTGTAGGCAGCTGCGCCCCCAGGGCAGTGGGATGTACCATGAGGAGAGGCTGGGAAATGCAAGAATTTTTTAGGAAGGCCTTGGCAAGGGTGAAGCAAGATGCAGTTTGTCAGTTTTTGAGCAACTGCTGCTGCAGGAGCTCCCACAGCACATGCCTGCCCCAGATTTCTCACACACGGCTGCATTTACACACAGAGCTGGGCTGGACAATACCTGTCCCCGTCCCTGTCCTTGGCTGCCTGTCTGGGACTCCCCCATCATCCCCCAATGCTACCCAGCACTCTTACAGCTGCCACCACTGCTGACACCCCAGCTGATCCCAGCGCAGCTGGCACCCCACATCACCTGGGCCTCATTCCTGAAGATTTACAACTGTTACAGCAGACAGACCTTCCTGCAGTTTTCCAAATTAATTGATCCTTACTGTCACTTGTGCAAGAAATACAGATACTTTGGTTCATGACTTTATGTTAGTGTCGCAGTCTTGTTATATCTCAATTTGAGTGCATTTAGTGTAGACTAACACCAGGGATCATGCACTGATCTTGACATCAGGTGCTACCAAACGGTAGTGTAGTTGGTGCCAGCTAACAAGTGAGTAGAATTACTTTCAGTAAGGTTACAAGAGGCAAGTGTATTTTTTAGGAGGGGGCATTCCCTGCATGTATTTAGGGAAATGTGGTATCTCTGCCATACTTTTTGCTTTACATGAGGTTTCTTTTTGTTATTAGTCATTTTTAATCTCTGAGATCTTTTTGTCTATAATCTTTTCCAGAAGGAAAAATTAATGGCAGGGCAATAGTTGATTTGTAGAAAGTGCTGCTTTTACTGTAAGTGCAAAAGCTGAGGCAAAAAGATTTAATACAAGAAAATGAGAGAGCTGTGCTTCAGAGGGGCTATAAGTCCTCTTTAAATATTTCAAACTAGCCAAAAAACTAGAAGCTGTCTCACCTCTAATGTGTATAGTCTTGTTAAGACAGAATTCAGTATGATTCAGTTTAGTAACGATTAACTCAAATTTAGGTTGCAATTGGCGCCTTAATTCTAGTCCAAAACTATTTGAGGGACTGACTTTTTCATGCCTACTGTCTTGGTTTGAGACAGATTTTGGGAGGAGACTCCAAAAGGGTGTCTCCTCTAAAAAGGCAGAATTACAGCCCCTTCCCCCAGCCAAGGTTCGGAATCAAAATCTTCTTGGAGGGACGTGAAAAAGAACTGTTTATTTAACAAGCAAGGTGCACGCAGGCACAAAACACAAAACAAAACAAAACAAAACTTGAATAATATTAGACAGTAAACCTTCTCTACCGTGGAGAAAGATGGTGGATTTTTCAGAGTCTCTCCTTTCTCTAGTATGTCACCTCTCCTGAAGGTTCGGCCCGGCTGGCCCGGGGTGTCCGGCAGCTCCTGGTGAGGGTCCCGCCGACTGTCTTCCCTGGAGATGGTCTGATTTTCTTGGATAGGGAAAAAAAAACAAAACACACTGAACAGTCCAAAAGAAAAACTGTAATCCCAGCGGGAAGGGGAAAGGGAAAAAAAAACCCCTCTGTCCTAACTCGGAGCTGGACAGACTACTGGAAGGAAAGAAAAAAAAACCTCGCGCTTTATCTCAAAGAGACAAAAACAAACCATGCCAGGTTTTTTCTCTGCGAGCTCAAGGTTACAGGGTCCACTCCTGGGCTTAAGCAGACGATAGGAAAAAGAAAGAGAAAAGAGAAAAATCCCCAAAAAAACAAAAAAAAACCCCACCCCAGAGCATAAAAATCACCCCAGGACACCTACCAGATAAAAATATATACAAGAACTACTTGTTTTTTTAAAGGCTTCAAATATAACAAGAAAACTGTATAAACAACTTAACTATCCATCCTTAAAGTCAGGAGAACAATGTTCTGCTCTTGAATATCTATATTTTTCCTCAGGCAGCTCTTGAAAATACTTATAAAATATATGCAGTTGACCAGAACAGTGGAACAAGTTCCACTTGAGTAAATTTGTATTGAATTTAAAGCACTTTACAAGTAAAAACAAATCATAGAGAATGAGTATTGTCAAATACACATTTTCCTTAACTTAGAACAAAGTAAGCATTTGAACAGTCCAAGAGGAACATGGCATATTGTGGGGAAAGCTAATTTATCTTTCATCATAAGGTACTGTACTGGTGCTGTGCAGAAGTGTACTTTTCCTGGGTGATGCAAGCCACCATCCTCAAATGCAGGTGCCTCCTTGTGCACAGACATGTGCCTTTCTCACAGCACCTTAGTTTTGCAGAGATCCATGCCCTGTTGCTTGTTGTTAGCTCATGCAAACAAAAGAAATGAACTAACTACTACACACTCCAGAAATAGCCTAGAGGGTGTGTTTTAGATCCTTAGGGTGCTGGTGGTGCTGCATTTTCTCTGGCAGCAGGGCTATTTCAACAAGTTTCTCAGCTCCATGCTGCAGTTCATCATCCCATCAGGTCTGCAGATGATGGGGACCTACCTTCAGAGGTATAAATGGCATTAAAACACCTGTGAAATAAAAGAAAAAGAAACAGTTCTTCATATGTTGATTTTGTTTGTTGTTTTTTTTTTTAACCAGGATGATTTGACTGATAAGGTCTTTATGCCCTTGGCCTTTCTGCTTTCCACTAGTATGAAAACAGCATTACTTCCTGAGTACTCGAAGGGTGAAGTGAATTAGTTCATTTGATCTGCAAGAGGGAAAGTGAAAGGATGTTTTGGTCCTACAGGTACAGACTTCAAGCTAGGTTAATTCCTTAATAGCATTTATTGAGATGATGCACATAAAAAAATCCCTATCTTTAATTAAGCTGCATATTATGTTTTCTTAACGATTTTATTAAATAAATAATATTTGAAGTAATAAAATAATCATTCTGGAATATAATAATGTCTCAGGCACTGAGGGAATAAAGAGTATGAAACTCATTAAAATGTAATCATCGAAAAATTACCTTATTACTTGCATTTCAATATCATGCACATACTTTATCTTGTAGGTTAAAGAGTTCTCGGTGGTAGTTATTGGGACTTGTTTGTTCTAAATTAATCCCAGAAGGGTTTTCCTTGTAATCCCTTTATAAAAAAGATGGATATTAAATATTTAAATTACAATAATTCTGAAGTTTAATATAAATTCAAGAAAATTTTAAAATACCAATTTCATTTCAGGAAATTTTCATGACCACTAAATTTAATACATATTTCTCCTTCATTCAAGAAGATTGAATGAAGAAAACAGTAATTTTACTGTAATTTATTTATACAGTGTTGGAACAAATTGCCAGTACTTGTACTAGGCAGCTTACTTAAGGAAGTACATAAAGACAATAACAAAGAAGCTTTTGTTTAAGGTTCAACTTCTATATATGCTTCAGGTACTTAAGTAACGTGATTTCCAAGCTGGAATAACCATGAGGGTAAAGGATGCAGCCTCCTAACCTAGGAAAGAGGAATTAGCACAAACAGTGGTTAACAGGTCACAAATTCTCTAGACAATTGGACAGAATCCTACAGATGTAGGTCCATTTACAGCAGGTCAGTCCATTACATTAAAGAAGTACTTAGGTGTCTGTGTCATTGTGGTCTCATTTTTCTCTATGTTTTGGCAAATTTAAAAGTAAACTCAATCATACTGCAAACTAATGTATTACCTAGCATGTTTACCTGTATATTCAAGGTCAAGGCTTCCCACTGAGTTTCCTATCTAAGTATTAATAACAGAGCTGTGAACTTTCAGGAGGCTTTTTCATTCAACTTTTACAGCTTCTGATGATGAGATTTAATGAACTATTGACCATTGTTCCACTTTATACAGCTTTTTATTATGAGATTTATTGACCTTTACTTGATATTACCCATCTGAAGAAACTTTGGAGCTTTGTGTCAGTTTCTGATGGCAGGTTTTGTCTATCAAACTGGTAGAGATAAAAACTTTCTTATAAAAATAAAAAGCACAGGCATTGGATTTACAGAAATCAAGAAAATTCAGGAAGATTTTAGTGTATGGGTTAGCAAGTAATGCAGTCAAAACAAGGCTGTAAACCCAGAATTACTGAATTGAAACCTAATGGTGCATTTTTGCTAATAAAATCATGCTTACATTTTACATTATGACTTCAAGTAGATATGCCCACAGTACAACCTTCAGTGTTATGCAGAAATACTGAAAATAGGTGTAAACATCTCTCTACTATCCTATAGTCTGCAGTACAGACCGACACTGAGCAAAGTCTGATTTTCACTGCAGCATTATTTCATTTCAGGCTGGCACCTCTGCACACTTCATAGCTATCCTGCTTTGTTTTCTGCAGTTTAGTCCTCAAACTAGAGATTAAAACGTACAGAGAGCAGCAGAAAAGGTTCTTCCAGTGGCACCTCCAAGGACAGTTAGCTGAAATACATAAATAACTGAACTGTGGTAGCAGAGATAAACTCAGTCCTGTTTTGACTGCTGACACAACAGCAACAGCTTACCAGAAAACACAATGCCAGGATCTCCTTTTTCCTTCAGATCATGTCAGCACAATCCTAAAGGTTCCCTCTTACAACCTGGGGTTATTGTAACCCAAGTGGAGCACCCAGCACTTTGGCTTGTTGAACCTCACACAACTGACCTCTGCCCTTCGATCCAGGCTACTCAGATCCCTCTGTAGAGCCTTCCTGCCCACCAGCAGATCAACACTCCCACCTGACTTGGTGTCATCTGCAAACTGACTGAGCGGGCACTTGATCCCCTTGTCCAGATCATGGATAAAGTTTTGAGCCCTGGGGTCACCATTAGTGACCAGCTGCCAGCTGGATGCAGCTCCACTCACCACCATTTTCTGGGCCTGAACAGCCAGCCCATTTTTTACGCAGTGAAGAGTGCACTTATCCAAGCCATGAGCAGCCAGTTTATCCAGGAAAATGCTGTGGGAAATGGTGTCAAAGCCTCTAACTGGATTTACAAAGTATTGTCTGTGCTGCACAGAATTATTGCCCATGCCTCTTTGTCTCCTCCTTACCACCCATAATACCAATCTCCCTGCTCTCACTCCTCTGTGTTTTTTGTCCACTCAGCCCTTTGCAACTCACTCTGGTCTGTGGAGGCCAGTGCACCCCCACCACAGGGGCAATAGAAGGTGCATTGGTGGGATGAGCCCTATTTCAGTCAGTGCTCTCCTGCTTAGGGCGAGAAGACCTCCTCCTAAGATACCTTGCATTAGTAATTTATGTTAATTTCTGCACCCCATTTGGCCCGTTGGCCTCACCTCCCAGTTGTCAGCCCCCTGCCTGTCATTCCCTGTTTAATACCCCAGTTCTGGAAAGTTCTGTCTTATTCGACACCCCGTTGCTCCTCCTCCCTCAGCCACTCCCTCAGTCTGTCTCCATTTGCTCCTGCACCCTGGTCCTCCTTTGTGCTGCCCCTGGGACCTCAGCTTATTGGCCGCTNTTATGCCCTCACGGCAGTTCCACGCCGCTTGAAAGGCGCCGCACCACCCTGCTTGAAACCGCAGCGGCATGGGAGCGGCGGCAGAACTGCTGCCGCACCCGATCCGGGAAAGCTGCTAAAAGCAGCGCCTGGCTATCTGGGCTTCGGGAGACGCTCCCAAGGCTCGCGCAGTCTTAGAACCGCTGTCCCACCCCACGGAACCACTGAATCACTGGTCCTTGGCTGAGTGCAATCAAAATCTACTTCTCGTAGAGCATTGGGCATCCAAAGCTGCATGTAATTGCAAAGCAGGCTTTTAGCAAATGAGACTCAGAGCTCAGGTCATCCTGCAAAAAGCGGAAAGAACAAGGTGGAGACAGCCAAAACTTTGCTCACAGCAGAGTGTTCTGTGTAAGTCTCAGGCTGTGTGAGCCAGCAGGGCCAAAGCTCCATGTCCTGGGTCTTCCCAGGCTCACCTTCATGTGGACTGACGTGTTAGGGACAGGATGCTTGTGGGGGTAGTAGCGTGGACTAGGGAGAAAAAAGGACTAATGTTCTGAAAGGTGTCCTTGTCTGCTTACAGGGCAAGGAAAGAGGTGGTGGGGTTATACTTGGGAAGATTGGTAAGGCTTGGGATAGACGATAGGAGGAGCTTGTTGGTCATTCAGAAAGACTTTGAATAAGTATTTTGTTCTGTAACAGAAGGGAAGTAATTTTGTGTGTCATCCAAACAAGCTTGTAGGTTATTTCATGATACAAAATTCTCAAATAAATTGAATCTTGTATAAGATAAAGCAAAGTCTGATTTCAGGCTAAACAGGCTAAACATTAGCCTGTTTTAAAAGATGTATGCACATAATTGGATTTTTATCTTTTTAGATAAATGGGTAAGTACTACATTTCATACACATTATCTGTAGGGCCAAAGTATAAATCTCCAATTTAGACACCTAAATGAAATGGTCAGATTTTCAGTTATGTTAGTTATTCAGACATTCTCAGGCAGCACATTTCTGAATAGGACCATACCATTTAACTGTAACAGAGCAGCCAAATTCTTCAAATAACTATAGTTTTTCTCAAAACAATGTGAATGCTGCCATCTAGCTATACACTACCAGCATATCTTTAGTCCAGTTCTGCTAGACACAAATCTCTTCTGTTTCAGTGTGGAATAGAGCAGAATAGAGATACAAATATTCCAATTGCACTTCTGTCAATTTAAAAAGTTGACTGCAACATTGATTATTAAAAAGAAATCATAGTATTATAAAATACTATTTTGACTGCAAACTGAAAGGATAAGAACAAGGCTAAAATTATTGCCTCTGATGGTGAACAAGCCTTTTGAATGACATATTTTACAAATGCAGGATTTTATTTTTCAAAAGTTTATACATGCCTTCAGATAAATTGACTTAATAATAAAGTTAAAACCACACATAGGTAAACTGAAGTCTAGATCCATTTTCCAGTTCAAGATTCATTTACCAAAGACCAGTGTTTCTACAAAGCACTTTGTTTAACAAATATCCTTGTTGTTATGTGTCCTGGGGTGATTTTTATGCTCTGGTTTTTAGGTTTTTTTTTTCTTTTTCCTATCGTCTGCTTAAGCCCAGGAATGGGTCTTGTAACCTTGAGCTAGCAGTGAGAAAACCTGACATGGTTTGTTTTTATCTCTTTGAGATAAAGCGCAAGTCTTTTTTTTCCTTCCAGTAGTCTGTCCAGCTCTGAGTTAGGACAGAGATTTTTTTTTACCTTTCCCCTTTCCGCTGGGATTGCAGTTTTCTTTTGGTTTTTTTTTTTTTTTTTCCTTTTTTCTTTGGACTGTTCGGCTTGTTTTTTCCTATCCGAAAAAAATGAGACCATCTCCGGGGGAGACAGTTGGCGGGACCCTCGCCAGGAG
This sequence comes from Pomatostomus ruficeps, assembly GCA_013400735.1. Taxonomy (NCBI): domain Eukaryota; kingdom Metazoa; phylum Chordata; class Aves; order Passeriformes; family Timaliidae; genus Pomatostomus; species Pomatostomus ruficeps. The sequence continues at coordinate 10,624 of VYZT01047488.1, forward strand.
CTGCTGGACACCCTGGCCCAGTGGAGCCAAATCTACAGGAGGAGCTGAACTAGAGAAAGGAGAGACTCTGAAAAATCCACCATCTTTCTCCACGGTAGAGAAGGTTTACTGTCTAATATTATTCAAGTTTTGTTTTGTTTTGTTTTGTGTTTTGTGCCTGCGTGCACCTTGCTTGTTAAATAAACAGTTCTTTTTCACGTCCCTCCAAGAAGATTTTGATTCCGAACCTTGGCTGGGGGAAGGGGCTGTAATTCTGCCTTTTTAGAGGAGACACCCTTTTGGAGTCTCCTCCCAAAATTTGTCTCAAACCGGGACATTATGTTTGATCCATAAACTGTTTGGAAGTGTTTACATAGTATCAGCTGAACCCTCAGTATTCTCATAGTATTGTATGAGTTCTGCCATGGGTGTAAGGAGGCACTTTGGGATGAATATCATTGCATGCTCAGGATGTTGATCCACCAAGCATCCTATTGAACACCTCCTTGGGTAACCAAAGGACCAGGGCACTGAAGACACGGGCACAGGACTTGTCCTGATACTGAGAAGGCTGTGGGTGGTCTCAGCACGTAGACTTTGGAACTAGAACTGATTTTCACATTTTGTCCAAAGCATTATGTATAGAGCTGGGCAGAGTCACACTACTGTTTGAGTTTACTCAGTGGATAACTACAATCACTCTGGGTGAGCTCCTGCCCATCAGTTTGAGGAGCTTGTATTTCAAAACAAATAGAGATATATGACTCCTTCAATTTTTTTTCCTAGGTGGGGAAAATGGATGTAATTACAGGACAGGTATGCCATCTAGTTAAACACACAGTCTCTAAGTACAAAGCTGTTGGGAAAGCTATCCACTTCCCACCTGAGGAAAAAAATCTACTTCATCTAGCACACACATAGTGGGACTCCAAATAGCTTGTGAAACCTATCCAAGGATAGAAGTACCTTAAACATAAGAGGAGAAGAAATCTACAGAAGCAGATGTTTTTAGTCTAGTATTTCATATATCCGTGCCAAACAGGACACATAATATGACAAATATCCCTGCATAGGACCAGTTCATAGAATTCTCTAGTCTAAAAACTGGCCAATACCAAGTTCATCAAAGGAAGATGCAAGAAGACATTTTGTTATTTACAAAATAACAGCCCTCAGACCCATTCTAATTCAATCAACAGAAGATTGGTCTGAATTTCTAATTGTGAAGAGCTGAGACTACAAGAAGATGAGACAGAACTTCCATGGGCAGGGTCACAGACTGCCTCATCTAAATCATTGGGAAAACAGATGTTCTTCCACATCACCTGTAGGAAAATCTTGATAAAAGTTATTCTTGAAAACAGTATATCAGAAGGCCCTAATTCTGCCAATATAATTTTTCACACTGTAAAGTTTGGGTTTGTGTGCTTTTATACACACACGTACAGCTAATTAGAGTTACAGCTCCTTATTAAAAGACAAAGAGACTACATGTAATCAATTTCCTAACTCAATTTATCACAAAGGCAAAGTCACTTGGACACTGAAAGACATGGAAAAAACAACACTTGATTTTACTGGTGCTACACATTAGTTTTCAGTTTGACATATTAGTGCTTGATGGTGGCGCGAGCCACAGAAACCAGAAGACAGCAAAGAAGTTACCTTTCATGTTCCCAGAGAAAATAATTTATGGTGAAGTGGTATCAACATGCAGACCTCTGTTTTTCCTAAAAATCAAGAGTATTAAAAAATATATTTAATTATGCATTAAGTATGAGATGCACTGCTTTCTAACTCTGCACTTTCAGTCTTGCATTTTTAATCTTCTGTGTAGTCTTCTGCCCCCTTCGAAAAACCTGTAAAACAACAACCAAGAAACCCAGGATAAATGTCATAATTCAGTATTATTTAGTAGTTGTATAAAATTTCACTCCTGCACTTATGAAGTGCAAAGTGCCCCTCAATAGTCTCTCTTTTTTGATAGCAGTATACTTTTTCAACTGTGGTGCTGAAAGAAATATATTTCAGCACCTCTGCTGCTTTTTGCAGCCTGACAGTATGTCAAATCATTCTGGAAAACACATAGCTCCTATCTAATGAAGTATCCACTATTCCAAGTGCCACAAAGGGGGCATGATGGAATACTCACTCCATCAGCAATTGAATTTATCCTTCCTCTGAACTGAACAACCAGCATCTCAATATTGTATCAACATGTGTGAATAACTTGAGTTTTGTGGTGCCCAGCTTTGCTGTGGTCTATCCCGGCGCCTATAAACCATTCAAGAGAAGAGCTTTGTTACCACTAGTCTTCACAGAGACAGATATTTCCCTAGTATTTCCTCTTCTGACCATTTTTGTTAACTTACTTTACATACTGCTGAATAAACAAACCGAACTCCCAGTCAACTTAAGCTGGTCCATCACCTGTCTCTCTAGTTCTCCCATTCCTATCTCTATTAGCAGACCCTCCAAGAGCACTTTGATCCCTTTCCAGAAACATTTTCCTTAGGCTGGACGTGAGGACCATGTTTGTAGTATCTCTGACAGTTGGAAATGTTAAATCTGGGGTCCCATGAAATGATCGTGGCTTTCTGTGCGTGCTCTGTAGGTACAACACAAGAATACAGCAGTCTGTAGAGGAGACAGCATTTAGTGTTACACACATGCAAATATTGCTCACAGTGAAGGGCAGGGAAAAACCTTGCACAAGATGGCAGCAGCCAGGCACACGGCCAAATGCAGCGCTCAGGTGCTGTCTGGACCTGGATCTGTTTCACTTAATTAGAGCCTCCCTCTTCCCGGGGCTGTACTGGTAACAGCCAGGTTATTCCACCACCCTTTTGGACTGGGCATCCCAGATGGGACCGTCTCAGGAAGCAGGTGCCTTTCCAGACATTTCATACTCGTCTGCTCCAAGTGCATTATCCCTGCTTGTAGCTCAAGGCTGTAAACACTGCACAGAGATGCTGAAGATCTGTTCTTGCATCTTAACAAAGTGCCAGTTCAGTCTGAGGTCAGTGGCTGGAATAATTTTAAAAAGTTGCAATATGACCTTTGTCAGACAGCTGTTATTGCTGTTTCCTCACTTGGCCTCAGGACAATTTATCTGCAAATGATAATGGAGCTTGTAGTCAGGAAAAAGGTAATAATCACGGTGAGATCATCTATTCACCTACCACAAAAGTTTTTATTCTTGTTAGGAGCTGTGGAACAATTACATATTCAGTTGTACCCACACAACAGTGATTTATTGTGCTTCCATCAGTGCTTCGGGGGCTGCTGACTAAAAGCACTCTGTCTATGCAGCATGATTCCCATTGGATGTGTAACCAGGTTACAGTCATACTGGCATTTGGTGTGTCAGTGAAATTTATTTGCATACAACTACATGGTTTGGGAGAATTCTCACACAATTTTTACTCACAGCCTCACTCCCCCAGGTTTGTTAGCATTTACAGATCAGTTTGAGATCCCTCAATGATTTTACTGTTTGTGATGTTTAAATAACTTGGAGATATATATATACATGCCTATATACCTTAATATAGACATATTCACAGATATTGCCCAGCTTGTATAGAACTTTGTGTTATTAAAAGATAAAAAGGAGATATTTGGGGGAAGTTATTTTTATGAGAGTGCAGACGAAAATTACGCAAGCCCACAGTGGTTGTGAGGATTGAAATCACTAAAGATATAGCTTACCATAAGCAGAATTTACAAATGAGGTTGAAGACTTGCAGAAAAAAGCCACACAGTTTAAAATTTGCAAATTCAGGTGAGGCAAAAGCAGTTTATTTCTATAGCTGGAGGAAGGAACATGTCATGATAGCGATTCAGCCCTCAGTCTAATTCTGACTTAAAATAAAAGTACTAGGGCTTAGATAAATTCACAGCAGATATGAGCTGCCCTGTGATACAGCAGAGCAGCATCTGGTGGAATGAAAGGCTGTCAGGGCACGTGTGCCCAAGTGTTCCTATAACAGCTCAGAGCACAGCCAGGCAGCCTTGGTGCTCACCTGTCCAGCTCACCCCTCCCTTGCTTGTGACACTGCTGTGCCCCTCACCAACTTCTAGACCTCACAAGGTCTGCTCCCACAAAACAATGTTGGCAGAGGTACCCCCTGCATCGTTAAAAAAATTAAAAAGTCCTTCTGTTGTCTTGCAGCCCCGCTTCAAAAGAGAGTGCCACTTTTTGTCATGAAAATCTTTTTTATTTCCTTGTAAGTTTTGAGTAATCGCACATAACATAATTCAGTGACATCTAGTTACCTGAACGCAACCTACCATCTGTTTAAACAAATGTTTAGGGCCCTCTCCGTCAGTCCAAACTCTTATCTGTTTGCATACTGCTTCATATACAAATATCATCCTCACTGCTCTATGGAAAGAGGAACCCTCCCTGATTTGTGGACAACTTGTCTCTCATCACCACTGCTGTTCAGAAAGAGGAACTCGCCCTGATTTGTGGACAGCTTGTCTCTCAGGTTGCTCTCTGTTTCTTGTCAGCAGGAAAAGGACTGAAGAGTGGGCATGTGAAAAGTGGTGCACAGAATTCCTAGATAAATGTTGTGCTAGAAACCACAACATGTGTGAAATTTCCAGAGATACTTCGGAGCTAAATGAAGCTAAGAGGTAGCCAAGGGCAGTGCTGGACAGGGCTGCCACTACCTAAACTCAATATTTACTATGAATTTCTTATGGTCTGTGATCCTGAGTGTGTTAAAGGTTGATTCATGGTCAGTATACACGTAGAGTACCTGAGAAAGCAAGTTAGTGACCCTTAACAGGGCTGGAACCCAGCAAGCTCTGGAAGAGCTAATACAGCTAAAGAGCCATGCACCATGGAATGCACCTTTGCTAGATTTAACCTGACTAGAAATTTTCCATGTGGAAGTCAAGTTGCAAAAGATTTTTAGCATTGATTATCAAAGTTGCAAACCAATAAGATACTGCCAGATTGTATCCAAAATCGGAGCACCTGTTTCACTGAGAAGTTGGAAGTTTGACTGAGAACAGGAGTGTTCATGTTCTAAGGCACATGCTGGATGTTTAGCGAGATCATTTTTCATTTGTTTTTTTTCACAGCATCAGTGCACAAATGCAGCTCCCCCCTTCCCACAGCCCAGCACTTAGGGCAGCAACCAGTTCCAGCTTGCCCAGGCTGGCAAGTAAGTCTCACCTAGAGACAGCCACCTTTGGAAATACAACTCTGATCAGCGCAGCCTGCCATTTTGGCACAATTAAAATAACAGTCAAAATGAAATGCGAAAACATGACATGAAAGGGGACACTTCAAAAAATAGCTTTTAGCCCTTATATTTCCATTTTTGGATACTCACACCAACTCCATAACTAGAACTGGGGTATATGTGCTTTTGTAGACACATGTACGCATATATACAGCTAATTAGAGTTACAGCTTCTTATTAAAAGATGAGGAGATATATGGAATCACTTTACTAACTCAGTTCCTTACAAATGGCAAAGCCACTCGGCTACTGAAAAACAAGGGAAAAAACCCCAGACTTAATGCTACTGGGGCTATACATTATTTTTCAGTTTGACACGTTGGTCCTAGATGGTGGTGCGAGCCACCGATACCAGAAGACAAAAGAGAAGCGATCGAAATTTCATGTTCTCAGCGAAATTAATTTACGGTGAAGGGAAATTAACATGCAAACCTCCGTTTCTCCCAAACATCAAGAGCATTTTTTTTAAAAAAAGTGTTAGTTATTCATCGCACAAAGTCCCGCGCCGGGTGACGCCAGAGCCGCGACCCTGCGGCCCCGCCCGCTGCCGCCTGACCCGGGCGGGGGCGGGGGCGCAGGCGGGGCTGGGCTGGGCTCGGCGAGGCGAGGCGGAGGCGCTCGGCTCGGTTCGGCGGCGGTGGGTTGGGCCCTGCTGGGGGCTCCCTGTGAAGCCGGGCTGCTCTGGCTGGAGCGGGGCGGGCACGAGGAAGCCGCGGGAGGCACCGGAGCGGGCCGGGGCCGGGGCCAGGGCGCTGCCGCCGGAGAGCCGGGAGCCCCCGCGGGCAGGTGGTGGGAGGGAGCGGAGGGAAGGGCCGTGATCTGCGCAGGTAAATAACATTGAATGTCGTGAGAGGTTATTTGTCAGAATGCTTCGGGAAACTGCTCCTTTCATTTTGTCTCGTTGCTTTGTTTTTAAAGGATTCATGTCGGACGGTTTTGAGTTTCTTGAATCTGGAAAAACGTTGGTAGTGAGCAGAAACCGGCCGGCACACAGCTAATGAAATAGTGTTAAATAGCGCTGTTACGTAACACTAAATTTTCCATGATCGTCTTGGAATCTTTTGGAATGGCAGTACAGTGTCTCTGTACTTCGGTGCTGCGACAGACGTCAGGGCTGGGCAGCACAGCTGCGAGATGAAGGGAATTATCTGCCCCACTGGTTTTCCACTTTCTCTTTTAGAGAAGTGGCAGGTAGGCACCCGGGCCCTAAACGGTCTGCGGTGAGAGCATGTGATGAAGGTGCAGACCAGGGAGTCGAGAAGGAAGTTGTTTTATTTGGGCAGAAATAATTTTATAACAGCAGTAGAGGAGGGAAATAGACACGCTGGCTGGGTGCTGGGATAGCAGCCTGAGAAGAAGGTGTAGGTTGAAATGTCAGCGTGTTTACTGAAGTATTTGGTAATTTTGAGAGTAAGAATTACTCTCATATCACCAGCTCTTTCTGCTGTCTAGTCTGTGATACTATCTAGCCTTACGAACTTTTCTTCTTTGCTTAAAAAACTAGGAGTAGGCCACCACTTCATAAAAAATTTAAGGACTTCTTTAAAGAGTTTAAATAAGCTAAAAGCATAAAAAGGTAACTCTAACAGCTAGCACCTGGCTTGTATTATTTTATATTCTAGATAACATTTAATTCTTTAAATTCTTGAAAGTTACTACTACTTTCTTAATTGCTCTCTTTATGCAGAAATAAGGCTTAAGCAATTGTGTCTGCATGGTACTTTTTAATTGGTGGCTGAGAGAAAAACCATTGACAAATTAAAAGAATTCTTGGATTAAGGGTATTTTAGTTTTGGGGTTTTTTAAATTTGTTTTGCATTTTCCTCCCCTACTCCTCCTTCAAGAGTAGTGAGTTGGAAAGTGTATCCTTCCTCTGTCAGGATATTTAATCCTTTTAATAAGCCTTAGCCTTCATGTTTACCGTCTAGTAGTGAGATCCACCATTGACCTGTATTTTTGTTAATATACAGTACTTTTTAATGAAGTGGGCTTTACTGCTTCAGAAGGGTGGATGAGGTGTTAGCTTACAATATCAAATTAAACTCCAGTTTCATTGTTGCAATGTAGCCTCCCTTGAAACCACAGAGTATATCTGGACTGATAAAAGAAAAAGGGCTGAAGTGCTGGATTGATCTGTGATTATCTGCAGTGCCCTTTAGGTTTTTCTTATCTCAGTTTTGGACTGTCTTTCTCTGAGACAAGTTTCACTAAATCGTAATTAGCACTAAGTGGTACAGATTTGGGCTGATTTAAACTGGCCATAGGACCAAAGGTTGGCTTGCAGCACTCTCAGAATTCAGTAATAGACATTTTTCCATTCATTGCAGCTTTAAAACAGATGAAACAAGTCTCAGCATTGTACAGAAGAAGATTACGGATAAATATTAAAACATGCAGGACACTTAAATACCATATTAAGATAATACACTGAAAATAATAGTGAATGAGGATATTCCTTGGATATGATTAGATTGCTACTTAAATGTTCTGAATATTTAATCTTATGTTGTGAGGGAGCAATTAGATAGCTTATTTAATACCAGCCATTCTTTTGTATTGGTTTTAATGAATTATTAAGAATGAATGAAATTCAGTTCTTTGGGCTGACTTTTAGTTATCATGTGTTTAGCTTGAAATCTGCTGTGAAGTCCTTCCTCCATTTTCAAGTGCTCTGCCAACCAAATGTGTAATTTGGAGGTGATGATGCTGCACATACACTGCAAAATTGGGGTGTTTCAGACAATCAGAGTAGCTGAGCCAGCTTTTGTAACTCTGCTGTGCACTGGTGCTATGTGGACGCTAATGGTGCTGACATCTCCGTTTCCTTACAGACCTTTTCTAGTGTCAGTAAAGACTGAGCTTTAGCAAGAACAGTGCTGCTGTCAGTATGACAAGTGTACAGTGAAGAGTAAATTAATTACATATTAAGTTGAAATGTAGTTAGGATTTTACTTGATGTCTCTTCTTGTTATATGCTAACAATCACTAGCAAAAGAATTATTTGAAATCGGTAAAGTATCTTTGCATTAGCCTCACCCAGAAAAAAACAAATCAATAAACATGGGGCAAAGGGGACTATTGTACTGCAGTTGTGTTCACATAAATCATTTACTTAAAACCTTAAGAAAGGACTTTATACATGATTGGGGATACAGGCACTAAAAATCTCAAACCAGTAAATTTTGCTCATAAAGAAGTAAACGGTGATGATAAATGAAACTTGTCTGTCCTTCTCAGCCTTCTAAACATTTTCTGTGTTTTAAGAACCTACATTCTCAAATCAGATGTCTTTACTGTTAAATTGGTTTTCACCTTCATACCCTGCTTAAAAGTGGGTTTATCAGTAGTAAATACAAGTGTTGACACACAGTTGTGAGGTCTGGCAGTCTCAAGGTTTTTTTGCTGTAAGGATCCAGCTATATTCACAACCTTGTAAGGAGTTCTTTCCAACTGCTTTTACTCTAATTGTTTGCTATTGTACTGATCAGCAGCATGCTTTTAACTTCTAAAGGTGATGTCCTTGGGGATTAGTAAATAGACACTTATGCCAGTGTTGTTCTTTATCTTAAAGATGCTGAACCTCTTGGCAACAAGAAACTGCAATCCATCAGAAAAATGTCCTCCAGCCCAAAATTTGTTTATCTGCTACATGATGGGCAGTGAGCCTGGTGGCTTGAGTTGGTGCTGACCCACTGCACTGGGCTGCCTTCTCAAGCCATCCCTGTCATGTTCTGAGCTATGTGTCTGTTGTTGGACTGAAACCACACGTCTTGACTTTTTTGTGAAATTGGATTCTGTAGCATCGTAAAAACAGATGCCTTCCAGATTACATGGCACTTCGATTGTGTGACTACAGATGCATCAGTCACATAAATGCTGTCTGCATTTTGATTATAAAGAGCGTGGGAGTAGAGCACAGCATTTCTTCTTTGCCTCTTTAAAATCTTATCATAATCTGCACTTTGTAAGTTTCTCTGGTTTTGTTGGAGTAGAGGAAAGATATTTTCCAGATTATTTTTTTAGTTTGTTGATAGTTAGACTAAAACAAGAAGAGACATTAAGTAAACTTAAATGTAGGTACTATTTCAGGATTTTATTACAAGTTTGGATTTAATTGTTTTTTCTTTACCCAATAATTATTTTTTCTTTACTGATTTACTTTCTTCTTTTCATCCATTATATTTGTAGAGACTAATCCAATCTCTTAGCCTTTGTTGTATTACCTTGGTAAGCCCAACCCAAACCTTTCTAGGGAAGAGTGATTGATTCATCAGAAAAAAATCAGTAACCTGCCCACCTCTGCCGGTTCTGGCACAGCTTCCTTGAGTGTGGCTCAGAGTGTGAATTCTCACCAATGTCCTGTACAGTGGTGTTAACACTGCTGCCCATGTGATGGAAGTATTTTTATTTTTGCACTTTGGATTTTACTTACCCCCATGTTTTCTGTGGCTTAATGTCATTGTGGTTGACAGATGTCTCCTTTCTTTCATCAGCAGAGAATCATGGTTTTGCTTGAAAATATCTGCTCTTTAATTTTAATACAGTATCCCATTTTTCTTGTGCATGATCATTATTCTCTTCTAGTATAATGGCCTGATTTTCCTGAATTAACAATGCCTCTCAAGGCTGCCAGCAAAAAAAAAAAAAAAAAAAAACCAAAAAAACCCCCAAAACCACCCAAATTTATTGGAATTAATGATTTGTATTTCCTGTGTTTGGCCAAGACTGACAATCTGCGTACAGCTAAAACAATCTGTCTGCACATTTTAGAATTCAGACAAACCTACTGGATTCTTTTCTGCTCTTCAGTTGTTGAAATATATGAGGCTGTTTGAAGAATACCCTCCCAAACAGACCTAGAACCTGCAATCTTTTGTACATATTGGTACTTCCAATTTTTGTCACCAGGGGAGAAAGGAGTATAAAACACTAATTGTCTTTTCTCACTCTATAAACACTGTAAGGGAAATAAGTAATTCCATGTTTTTATTTTGTAAAGTACAGCTTTAACTGTTCAAAGCATTTCATAGTTCTGTGTGCTGATGTTAGTTGATGAAGATTTATTTAAATCTGTTGAGTGTTTTCTCTTAAATTATTCAAATGGAAATGTACTGTTTGTAAGTTCAGACTTTATTTATATAGACAAAATGGTAACTGAATTTTTTAATACCTTAGAGGTGTTTTTGGAAAAGTTAGATTTTTTTAAGTTATTTGTTTATTCCTCTTGTTTGTCTGGTCTTGAAGATGAAAAATTTAGTATCAGGCATGTCCATGTTCTTGTGATGTTTAAGTTTTAAGAAATAAATATCTGTGATGTCACTAAATTTGATGGTTGTACATTCCTTGCTGTCTTGGAATCGTGTCAGCTGAATCTGAATATTATTAGGAGATAGCCCTAACATACCAGACACTGTTCCAAGCAACTAGATAGATTTCTGCTAATACATGCCGTATGGTCATCATTAAGAAGACATTTTATTCTAAGGTAAACATTGTTTGGCTTTCTCTCTGTATATTCTTATTGATTTTTATTCCCATTTGCAGTAATGGAACAACTGCAGGATCTGGTTACACAAGAAGATGCAAATATTAAAGCCATTAATGAAGAGTACAGGAAAGCCTTTATTTTTATCAATAAAGGACTGAATACAGATGAACTGGGTCAGAAGGAAGAGGCAAGAAGTTACTACAAGCAAGGGCTTGACCACTTGCTCCGAGGAGTTAGCATTCCATCAGAGGGTCCTGCGTGTGTAGGCGCCCAGTGGGAGTCTGCCAGGCAAATGCAACAGAAGATGAGGGAGACCCTGCAAAACGTTCATGCTCGACTCGGCAGTCTAGAGCAAAGCACCCCACCGGTACAAGCGAGTCCTGCTGCGATGGACCCCACTCCTGGGGTGCCCAAGTTGTACCCATCCATTCCTTCCAAAGAAAAGCCAGAAAGACCCCCTGCCCCTAATTCTCTCTTTGTACCAAGTCAGCCGCCTGCAGCAGATGGAAGTGTTGCAGCTGTGAGTCCATCATCTGCAAAACCTCTTTGTCTGCCAAACGAAGCACCTCCTGCCTATACTCCTCAAGCTACCAATGGCCACTTTACAGTGTCTTACGGCACAGATTCTGGGGAGTTTTCTTCTGTGGGTGAGGACTACTACAACAACAAATGTACTCAGCCACCTCCCCTGGAAAACCTGGGAGTGGATGCAGATGAGCTGATTTTGATTCCCCAAGGAGTACAGATATTTTTTGTGACTCCTGATGGGCAGGTTAGCGCTCCTTCATATCCTGGATATCTGCGTATTGTGAAGTTCTTGGATACAGACAGTGATGCTGCTCGGAATCGTCCACCAGCATTTCTTCAGGTAACAAGACAATAATCTTCTCCTTTAATAAAAATTTCAAGAACTGTCATAAAACTCTAACAGGCAATCTTCTTAGGTTCTTGCTCTTCTGAGCCTGAATATCCGTGTGATAATATGAAGGATGTTACAGGTGTTGCAGAAATGGTTTTCTGCAAGTACACGCTTTTACAACTTTCTGTGAAAGAGCACCTCCGTGTCTCCCCAAGGCTTTCAAGTGCTGACTGTTCTGGTGAATTCCAATATGTAAAGGATTTGACTTAACATGTCTTTCAATTTCATAAAATGGATGTCTTCCCTCACATAGAGAAGAAGTTGATTCACCTGTTGTATCAAATCAGTCAAAATGGGGTTGGGTGCTACCCACTTCGTTCTCAATTAGTGATAAGGTACTGCAGTTATGACAACTGGTAATTTGAAATTTGGGGGTCCATGTTAATCCAGACTCAGAACTACAAATAAAAAGATGCACTATTTGTACTTTTTCAGTACTTACTTGCTTCATGTGGGCATGTCTTGTAATGAGCATTGTTTCTGGTCTGGATTCTGACTTTGGATCTCCTTGTTACTGCTACGACTGGCTGGTTTGGGGTCTGCTGGTTCCTAATTTGGAGTCCACTGTTTCAGCTCCGCTCATGTTAGCAGTCTTCAAAAGTAGGCTAGTGTCAGCCATGCATTCCTATTTGTCCTGTCATATAAACCTGTCCTGCGATCTCCAGGGTGGTACAGATGCTGTGAATTCTGACTTGTTTGGCAGTTCTTTTCATCTGGGCCTCAAGAGGAGACCTCAGTTGAGAGGGTACCAGCCTGAATTATAGTCCTGTGAAAATCAGTGTTTTCTCTATATTAGACTGTCAGAACTAATCAAGAGTGATAGTTCCAGAATCACGTGAGTTGTACTTTTTGGGGATTGTTTTTCTTTTTTATTTTTGTTCAAGATGGTATAAGGCTTTTTGTTTTTCATCATAAAATCATAAAATGATTTGAGTTGGAAGGGACCATAAAGATCATTTAATTCCAACCCCGCTGCCATCAGCAGGGAACCTTTCACTAGAAGGTTCCACTACAAACCTTATGGAAAATCAAGGTAATGGTGCTTATCACAGGCACCAATGTTCTGCCTGTCTTTCTCTTTAAACCGTCCTTTGATTCTTTTATGTACTTGCCTTTCCTAGGTTTGTGACTGGTTGTATCCTCTAATGTGTAACCAGTCTCCTGTTCTGTGCTGCAATACTGGGGTCTACATGTTCCCTGACACAATGTCCCAGATACCAGGGTCCTATGTGGGAGTAGTGCTGTCTTCAGAACTTCCAGCAGCTGACAGAGAGCTGTTTGAGGATCTCTTGAAACAGATGTCTGACCTACGAATCCAGGTAAATTTCTGGGCTGTCTGTTATAAGCCAGTAAGGAAAGGTTTAAATCATCAATATATTCTCACATTGACATGTAGTTGTGTAAAATGACAAGTTTTTGTCTTGGTTGGTAAGCTCATCAGTGAGAAATAGATGAAGTAGCTAAGATTCAGCAGCTTTGTAATGAAACTGTAGGTCCTATGAGATGAGATGACAGAAATTTTTAAATACTAAATTGTAAGCACAGAGTGGAATTTGAGACCACTTTTTATATTTTCTCTGTTTTTCTGAAGGAGAACATAGGACCCAAAATGAAATTACATGTTCAAGAGAAAGCATGCTTTTCCTTATGGTGCATGCACGCAGCTCTCTCTGTAGTTTTGATGATGCCATTCTTGGAATATCATGCCCAAGCATGTTTACAGTTCAAAAATGTTAAGCCACCTCAGAGGAGATCTCTGAAAATAGTATGTACCTCAAAAATCTGCCTCCCAGTGGGATCTCAAAGTACATAAATCTGGTGCCTTACTGCATCAAGATGTTGACAGAGAAAAATGAAAAAAAAACCCATAGTCTAACAAATGTGCAATAAAATTCAGTGACTTGAAGCAAAGTTGACACTGGAGCATCATTTCAGGAAGAGTGGTAATCAGTAACTACTTAAAAGATCATAGCATGATTAAATCTTTTCACAAAAGTATTTTGTTGAATCACCAAAATGTGAAAGCAGTGATGTTGAAGGACCGGTTTGGAGCATCCCAGGAGGGCGGAGTTCTGTTATGGTGTAAATCCTGGTGAGTTCAGCAAGGAATTTCACTAGCACAGGAGGCCACTAATTTTTACTTAAAACGGGAAAGTACTACAGAATTATGTGATATTGACTCACTGGATAAAATTCTGTCATTTTTCCTGTGTAGAAGTAGTTCAAATTGGGTATCTTACTAGTTCCTTATTTCCCTAAAACTTTTTGTTTTTGTTAATGTTCCCTGATACGATGTCACAGGTGCCAGGATCCCATGAGAGAGTAGGGTTGCCTTCAGAGCTCCCAGCAACTGTGACAGCACATTTTGAAGATAAATTTAAACAGAGGTCTGGCCACAAAGTCCAGGTAAATCCCAGGACATTCCAAAATTCTGTAGTGGAAAAAAAAAAAAAAAATTGTCACAGAACTGCATGTTAGAACTGCTGATTTGATTGACAGCAGCTGTGTATGCTGTGTCCTGTGGTTATTTTTTGTTGGGTGGCATTTTTATTTTTTGTTTTGTTGTTGTTGTTTAGTTTCTTGTCAAACACCAATTCACTTACTGCAGCCTCCCAAATTTTTCAAATCAGCATGCTTCTGAAGTTTTAAAAACTGTGATATAGCACAAGTATTCCAAAGCCTAGTCTGATGGCCAGTTAATGTGTCTGACATAGTACTCATGAGGATCGAATTGACAACTATATTTAATGTAATTACAGTACTGAGTCACCTGTTTTATTAGAGAATCCATTTTTGCTCCTTAGTATAGATCTTAGAAGTCTTGTTGACTGTTTTTCTATATAGTGACCCAACCTGTGGTGTAACTAAATTACATCTGGAACATAGTTTGGGTCTTTTAATAGTTTTTTTGTTTGTTTTTTACCTATAGCTGTTTATTGAGGTGATTGCTCCTGCCCAGCCCCGGGAGTGTTTTGGTCACATGCTGAAGACATTAATGAACACCAGATTTCACATTGCTGTCAAGCATTAATTAATGATGTAGTACATGTCAGTGATACATTGTTAACCTTCTGCATAGCAACCTCCTAAGTTTTAATCTACTCTTTTCTGTTAATGTTGGTTTTACTACAACATTCAGCTATGAGCATTACCCTACTTTTATATCCAGTAAATATTCCAGGAGAATTTAAGAATTCCATGTAATAGCAAATACTATTCTATATTGTGTATTCTGTTCTGCCTATGAGTTTAATCTATAAATGCTTTCATTTAGACTCTTCTAGACTAAACAAAAATGTTTTTTCTTTCTATCATTAACTAGTAATGTTTTCAATCTTTGAAATGTTTTGGGGTTTTATTTAGTTTTACAGTGGAAAAGTTCTCTTAATAAAAACTTAAATCTGTTACAATTTTTTTAGCTTTCTGTAATTAAAGTTTAATTATACATTGTCTATGAACAACATAAAGTGATGTTACACATTTTAGAAGCACTAAGCAGCCTGTGCTGGTGGTTGCTGTGTTTGAATGATTAACATCTACTCCAGAAACTGTAGAGTTTGACATGAAGTCACACAGAACCTGTCCACCCAGTTTTAAATAAGGGTCAGTATCATGCACGGTTTGATGTTTTCCTTGGCTGTGCCAGTCTGAAAAAGCAGCAACAGCACACAGCATGAATAATCTCCTTTATTTTTGAATTTGGGAGGAAAGGATGAGGAACAAAACAACCAGAACAGCTGCATTCCTTTAGTGCAGCTGGATTCTCTAACCAAAGACTGCAGTTCCCATGCTGAATAACAACAGAGTTGGCTTCTGTCTGAGAAGATAAAAATGAGAGATGGACAAGTCTCTTACCTGTTTTGCTAGTGAATTTGTAGTGTAAATTTTCCCTCCGTAGCTATCCGGCCATATGGCTGCATTGGCAAATAAATCTTTTCATTGTAGCTGGATGAAAAGCGTACAAAAAAGCTGACCTGTCTGATAAGCTTTTTCGGATGTGCAGGATTTCTGTGACAAAGTAATGGAGTGTTAAATTTAAGTTGAGTTTCTGTACACTTACCCAAGGCATGCACAACTTTAGCATTATTTGATAATGGATGTGCACAATCTAAACCAGAAATCTTGCTGATATGTTGCAAAGTAGATGCTCAGATGTTTGCTTTCGTTTGTCAGCCTGCTGAAGCCTCTAGTGATGCAGTTCACTTGCCTCAGACTGTACATATCCAGCCACAGCCTGAAGGAGAAGATCAAAAAGAGTTACCAGAATGGAGTGAGAAAGTTGCCCATGGAATCTTGTCAGGTACAGCTGTAATAAGGGGACTGTGTTGAATAGAAACCAATGTGAGTGACATTTAAATAGTATTTTCACCTAAATGCATGTGTGCTCAGAGAGTGATCAGAAGTAGCTGTTCAATAGTTCCAGTGCTGATCACCTAAAGGATGCATTGATGAGCTTTATGAAAACCATGCAGAATATAAATCCATTGCCAAAAGTTTGTTCATTGCAAATGAGTTTGGCTCCTCATTTGACTCTTAACAGAGTATCACCTGCTGTGGCTCAAACCACTGTGACACAACAATTTTACCCCTGTATGAAAACGTATTACAGCAGGCATCTATCATAATTTCTGCAGATGAACATGTGGATTTTTTTCCCCTGAGAACCTTTGGAATATACTAATGACCACCAGCTGATTGTAATAAATACGAATCTGCAAGGAGGGCTAGAGGGTTGGGTTGCATGTTTGCATGAGTGTTTATAGCATTGAGATGTGCAGTTCTATCACTTCTAACTTGGTGCTTGCATATATGTTAAAAAACTGAGTATCTGTACTAGGCTGACATTTGGATGTGGCCTGGCTATATTAAATTAATTTAAAAAGTGGTGGTGCAGGTGCAGAAATTACTGCAGGACTTCTATGCTGGCCGATTCAGGGGAGAATATAATTGCAGGCTGTAATCAGGAATGTTTCTAAACACTCCTGTGTTGCAGAGGCAGGGGAGGGATAGCTGAAGGAATCACAGTCTGTAAAATTGCACATACTAAGAAAAACAATTTTTGCCTTGAAGGTGCATCTTGGGTAAGCTGGGGTCTAATGAAAGGAGCAGAATACACGGGTAAAGCTATTCACAAAGGAGCTTCTAAACTGCGAGAGCACATTCAACCAGAAGAAAAGCCTGTGGAAGTCAACCCAACTGTAGCAAAGGGGCTTCACGTAGCAAAACAGGCTACTGGAGGAGCTGTGAAAGTCAGCCAATTCTTAGGTAAAAATGTCTATCTCATAGAATGCAATATTTTTGCCTTAAATAATAAAAAATCATAAAATGCAAGCTGGTTTCTCTAGCCAGTAAACTAGAGGAGGTACTGACCTGATAAAATCCAGAGATCAGTAGTTTGTGCCTAGTTATCTCCTGCAAGAGACATGCTTTAGGACTAGTACATATTACTTGGCCTTGAGACATCCTTTTCTTTCCTAAAATAATAGTCTGTATAGTCTTAAGTTTGACATGTTTTTGAAAATTGTAGACAGTTTATTCAAAATGGTGGTTTTTTTTTTTCAGTTAATAACCATGTATGTTAAAAGCTCTACTCTCACTGGTTACTAAGATGCAGTACCACTAGGGAATGTGTGTGTGCATATTTTTAAACACACATACCTGAAACAAGTCTATCTGACTATGTATAAATATCAAGATAGAAATGGCCTGGTGTTCAGAGGTGCCTGGCACCCCTAACACCTCTCAGTAACTTCATTTTGTTATTTATTTGCATATAATGTTTAGTTTAAAACGAAATTGTGCCGATGTTATAAAACTACTTTGAAGAGCGGGAATGCATCTAAGAAAGACTTCTACAAAAGACAAGCCAGGAAAGCAGCAGCTTGTTCCCTATCTGCAAGTGGGAAATAAAAAAAGCAGTGGAAACAGTTTCTTGAACTTTGAGTGTGAGATGTGTGTGTATGTTTTTCTTTTAAGGCACTTTTTAGCCGCAAGGCCAACCTTACTTGTTTCTTAGGATTTGGAGCTGTGTAAAACCTAAAACTAAGGTTGCTCTGTATCAGTTGGGCACTTATGTGTGGATTAAAGGATTAAACAAGCATATTTAAATGGAAGCATCACTTAAGACTTCAGTGAAGCTTCCTTTTAATTATGAGTAAAGATTTTTAAAGAAGGATGTTCTATCTTCTCACTAAATAATCTGCGTACTATTGTTTTATGGTAGTTGAAGGGGTGTGTTCTCTAGCAAGCTGTGTCGGAAAGGAGCTGGCTCCACATGTGAAGAAGCATGGCATCAAATTAGTTCCAGAATCCCTTAAGAAAGATAAAGATGGCAAATCTACTTTTGATGGTGCTCTGGTTGTAGCAGCAAGTGGAGTTCAAGGTAATAAAAATTCCTTACACTTATTTTAATTGCATATTTTTAATGGTATGAACTCAAGCTGATTGTTTCTACAGGGTTTTCAACAGTGTGGCAAGGTTTAGAAAGTGCAGCAAAGTGCATCGCTAAAAGTGTTTCAACTGAGACTGTGAAAACGGTCAAATACAAGTAAGTTACGTTTTTAATGTTTTCATCTTCTACAGCACACTGTTGTTGTGTCTGAATACTGGCAAAAAAAAGCTTATGAAAGTGCAGGGAAGCTAACTGAAATACCTGCTTTGCTGTAATTATGTAGCACGTGATGAGGTGGTAAGTGCATAGTGATGACCATCTCCTGTATGCAAAAATCTGAAATGAGTAAATGATTGTAGGAAGTAGTTTTTTAGTTCTTTGTAGAACTATTGCAGCTTCAGGCTGTGTTACAAATAATGTTCCAATTTATATCTTTGCTCTGTGGTATAATATCATTATGAAAAAAACCACTGATTTAAACCTTTCAGCTCTAATCCTGAATTTATGCAAACTTAGCTAAATTTATGAAAAATGAAAGAACCTCATCTATCCGCAGATCTGGCTAAAGGGAGGAGGTACAAAAGAAAATTTGTAAGAAAATCTGAGGCATATATAGCAATAATAAAACAGTCTCGACTTGCAGAATACAGATGTTCTTAGATAGTGGGGGAAGAGGACAATAACATTTGGGATTAAGATGATCTTACTAAAATGATGAAAGCTGTATGCATGTACTGGAAGGTGCTGTGGAGAATAAAAGAATCTATTGAAATAACAGTGAAACATGAAATGCTCCCTTCTCGGCAGTAGGGCAGTAGATTCAATAGGAAGTGAAGAGTAAGCAAAAGCAAACAGTTTAAATGGAGATACTAAAAGGATTGCTGAAAGTGCATACAGGCTACAAGCCAATGGTAAAAAGATAAACATCAGCATACAGTATTAAGCAGATTGGTATTCAGGGTTGGGTTGTGATGCATTTCAAATAGAAGGCCAAATAGCGAAGTTCTAGTCAGTTGTGGTTTATTGCTAATGTTTGCCTGCAGTAGGAATGTCAGGAGAAATTGTACTGGTACTCATTTTACATAAATTCACATTAATATTTTTGTTTTAGATACAAATATAGGAATTACGGAGATCAGCAGACAACAGACACTAAGAGTCAAAAACAATAAGTAACTACCTACTGCGGCTAACAGCAATATGATTGAAAATATTTGATATGTAATCTTTAAAATCTATCCTCATAATTACATTAAAATTCTTCATAATCTCCCTTTTGTAAACTGTTTTTTATTTCGGTGACAAAAGATTTCTGCCACTCAAAATTGCAGTGAATAAGCTAAAGTTCACTTAATGGAAACAAAACTAAAGGAGCACCATCAGTGTCTCTAAATAAAAAAAGGCTAAAATTTAGCTGCAGTACGTTTGTGGGTCGAATTTTAAAGAGATACTCATCATATGCATATTGATTGGAGTTGGGGGAAAACATAGTTTCAGAAGTAATATTTCTGCCAAAGTCCCATGCTACTACCTTTTTAAAAAAATATTGAAATACATGCAGTGTATATATCTGTATGTTAAAAACAAAGAGTTAAAATTTATGCAATTGAGACAGGCAAACTAAAAAATTAGTTATCAGGCATTAAGAAGTTGTTAGTCTTACTGTATTGGATAAGCTACAGTCTTTAAATGAGTTTACTTATTTTACTGATACTGTACTGGCTTATAATGTTTCTGAGGTGAAAATAATCGAATTGACAAACTAATCAAACTGACAAATGCTTCTGCTGTGAGATTAATTTGTGACCTACAAATCCAATGTTGATGATTCAAGGCTGTTGCTCTATCAGAGAATTAAAAGCAAAACAAAACCCCCACTAATTCTTTTTACTCGGTTTCATTGATTGTTCCAGCCATATGCTCTGGCTGCTGTACTGATAGAGATTTTTGGATTCTTTGATATTCTTTGCTTCTGTCTAGGATTATCTTGAGGTCCTCAAAGAATCTCTGGTCATAACAAGCACAGGGAAAAAGTAACTCTGCTGACTGCTGGGATTCTGATGCTGCCAGGAATACTTCCCTGGGGCCTGGTTCATCTGACTGCAGTGCTCTCTGGGGAAATATCTGGCTACAAAGCACAGCTGGAGTTACTGCTCTCACTATACTCTTGTCCTCCTGTAGTGTGCTCTCTGTACACCATTGAGTCATTAGCATGAGACTGCCAGCTTGCCCCCTAAAGCATAATGAAGCTGGACTCAAAGCCCATGGGAGACATCAGAGGTTTTAATGTCTTCATAATTTTCATTGTGTCCTCAGGATAGTTTTGTTGAGCCTTTTGGGGTTTTGTATGATGCAGGACTCTAGGTGGGGGTCTCACAAGAGAAAAGCAGAGGGGCAGAATCCCCTCCTCGCCCTGCTGGCCACGCTGCTTTAGATGCAGCCCAGGATACAGTTGGCTTTCTATATAGAGGGTATAGGAATTTTACCTAAGAACTTAGACGAAAAAGAATCTTTAGTTATTGCACAAAACCTCTCTCTCCTCCCTTCTTAATTTTCTATAGATAAGTTTTCTACTCTTCAAAATTAGAGGGAAGAAAGGGAGAAATACTGTAAGGGTTCTTGAAGAAAAGAAGTAGAAGCATATTAGTATTTTCAAAGAGCAATTGATCTGATAGAGGAGCAGCCGTTAATCAAATGGCTTCATAAATTCTAATTTTGTTCTTTAGACATTCAGGCACTGTGCTTATTATTTGTTCTTGGTAATGCCTAAATTTTTGCTTTCAAAAGAATTCCAGTGAAGATTAAAATACTAAGTATACAAATCTACAAAACTGCTCTTCTTCCTTAGGTATGGAGAGGATGCTGGCCATGCTACAGATGACGCTATGAATTCTGCAATCAATGTTGGTGTGACAGCATTTAACATTGAAAATATTGGTATCAAATCTGTTGTAAAGAGAACTGCAAAGGAAACCGGCCATGCTGTGCTAGATGAATATAAAGTATTGGATAATGAGAAGAAGGGTAAAAAATGAAAGCAATTAAATATTCCTCAAAGCCTTATATTAGAGATGAAGCTTCCTATTTAGAAGTAACTACATTGCTCATCTGAGATTGAACATAAGTCACACTGTACTTTTCAAGCAACTGTTACGTCACTTGACAGGAAAATGTAAAAGTAGGGAGAGCATTTGTAGGAGGAAAAATGAAAGTTGTCATCTCCTTGTTCTATATTGAGCCAGGGGTTTTAAACAACTGGATCAGGGCTTTAGGCAACTGGAATGATACGAGTTTGCAGTTCATATACTTGCCTCTTTAAGCACTTTTTCAAAATAGAAATACTATTGTGAATATTTTTGTAACGCTTTATAAAGAAGGTGGTGATACAGAAAGTAAGATTACTAATTCTGGAACAAGTAAAATTACCAGTTTTGGCTTTATAACTATCTTTAAGAATTAGTTTTACTAATCCAGCCTTGACTTATTGAATACGCACTACTAAAATAATCATTGTGATTTATTGTTTTGTAGAGATTTTCTCTTTTCACCTACTAAACAGCTGATCCTATCCAAAGTTCATGTTAGGAGAAATGAAAGATGACCCTCAGGTAACTATGTAGTCATTCCCTTTCAGACTTCTTTTTTTTCTCATCCAGCATATAAGTAAACCAAAGATACCAAGCATTTCCTCTAAAAGAGGGTATTTACAGGTCTAGAAAAATGCACTTTCCAGTTGACTCCATAAGGAATATACAAAGATTCTGTGAAATTCAGGGTTTTATGTAGAGAGGGCAAATATGGTTTTGCCTAAATTATTTTTCTGTGAAAATATTCTATGGAGGGCACTAGGAGATTCTATGCATTCCGTACTTTTCAGCTGATCCAGAAATATTCAGATTATGTATCATGGCCTCCTAATGGAAGACTATTAATGTTTGAACAAATAGTTCTAATGGTCATCATCTTTATTCCATTAAATTCATAGTTGCACAAGGGTGTCAGGTCTTTAAAGACTATGAAGACAAACCCTTTTAATGAAGAGTTGTGTAGAATAGACCCTACTGTGTAGATTTGTCATCCTGTTTGTAGCACCGTGTAAAACAACGCACTATGTTGAATCCTTGAGATGCTTTGACACTGCTACTTATTTAACACTTCACTATTGAGTTTTAAAGCTGCTGCACATTCTAATATTGGCTGGACCTGCAACAGATAGAATGCCAACAACTTACACTTATCTCTGTTTCATGTAAATGGAGAACATAACTATGAATTGTTGGCAAGTGCTGTTTGTAGAAGATTGAAAAAATACAGTAACAACTACAGTCTGTTAGAATAGTAATAGATGCATATTTTGTGGTAGCTACTGCAGGTGCGTGCTTAAGGTGAGAAACGTGAAAGAAAGGATCTAACCACTTGGAGTGTAACTTTGATTTATGGAAATAAAGATAAAATTGGTTAATCTGTGCTTGACCTTTTTATGATATGAAACTATTATAGGATCAGTGAGTGGAAAAACTAGGACTTCTTCAGAAGTAATAAAGTAGCAGTATTGGGGTGTATCTATAGTGTAGGATTCTCTGTGTCCGC
>VYZT01047489.1:0-25590 GCA_013400735.1 Pomatostomus ruficeps
CCAGAAGCTCAGTGGGAGCTGGAGGCCTCTGGCTGACACGAAGTGCCTTAAACTCTTTCCAGAGTCCAGAGAAGCTATGAGAGTTTGTGTCTCTCAAGGTGAGATTTGGCCTCTTCAAGAGACAACTGCTCCTTTGCTCCCTATTTTCTACTATTTGGAATTCACACAGAAGCCGGAGCAACTGGATTTCACCCAAACTCACAAACTGACAGTTTTATGCTGTTACTCTCTCTGCGTTCCTCAAAATCCCCCCACTGATGTGGAGAAGGAGGCCATGCTTGGTCTTTCTGCAACCCTTTCCCACTCTGGCACCATTTCCCTTGTTATTTTGCCAGGCATCCACTTCTCAGGTGCACACTTCAGCCTTCCTTCCTTCCTTCCCAGCACAGCTGCAAGTACAGCTGCCATCTTCCAGCTGCAAGCACTGCTTTCATCTTTCCCCTTCCCCAGCACCACTTGCACCCCTCCTTGTGTTCTGATATTGGGCTTAGAAACAGCAGATTACGCTTCCATTCATTTTCCAGGACTTGATGAAGATCCTTGTAGCTTTAGGGAGCAAGGCAGGAGCAACACCTTTCACAAAAGCACCACAAATCCACCCATCCAAACAAGTTCACCTGGGCATGCTGAGAAACCTCACCAAGGGCAACCCATGATAACATTTTAAAGTGTAAGACATAATTCACACCCATAACTAAACCACTAAGGCTTTCTCTCTTTATTTCTGCAAAACTTTTCTTCTCACAGGAGAGATCTCAGCACAGGTGGTTCTGTATCCTGAGCTACATGCTGAGGAAGTCCCCAGCTTTAATGAAGCTTTGAGAGCAGAGCAGGCAGGAAAGGTATTGATTGAATCCCTGGGACAAAGACATTTAACCCACATAATCAACAAATCTTTCCTATAAGCAATCAAGCTTTTTACCCAAATCAAATTGTTTCAGATTTTGGCAAAATAAATTTTCTACATTCTTTGCCTCTGAAGAGCCGATAGAAAGGCAGGTTTGAAGCTGGCCCACAGGTTCCCACTACCGTGTATTGCACTTGTTGCTCACCTATTTATCTCCCATGTCCTGTGTGGAGGAGTCCTGTTCTGTACCATTAAAAATAAATTCTGCTGTGTGACCTCAACTAAAAAAAAAATAAAATTCACCACTTCTGGAGGGACAAGGAATACCTCATTACACTCTGCAGACTTAGAAGATAAGAATGAGGACACATATCATGAAACTCTTAAAGGGGAGAGCTACTTTCAGAGAGACTGTGTACAGAAGTGGGGATTGCACAGCAGAGATCAGTTCTGTTTCTACATCTGTGTTCCCATCATTCACTGCAATGGATCCCAGCTGCCTCCTGGCCTGATCAGCCACTGTTCTGCATCTTAGGCAAACAAAAATATCTGTGCACAGTAAAAGCAGGATGGTCACTGTGCACTACCACCTTAAACTGCAGTGCTGTAGTGCCAAACACAAAGGTAAACAACCAGAGCATAAACCCTTTCATTCTCATTGGAAACCCGTCTATTTGCATTGCTGATAGCACTGTGCCTGGATGTCCAATTGAACCAAAATTCCTCCAAATTCAATGGGTAGGAGCCCTGGTGAGCTCCTGGGCCTGATTCTCCAGGGTATGATGCAAAATAAAGTGAGAGCCAAAAATTATTTATGTTTGGAAGTAAAGAAGGCATTTACCTCATGTTTGTTTGTTTGTTTATTTGGGACAGCTGGTCCCATTGCTGTGGTGCTCAGTGCAGCCAGTGGGTGCAGCTGTAAGGGCTGCTGCTGCTGCAGTGCTCCTGGAGTCTGGGGTGGCCCAAAAGTTAAAGGACAGCGAAGGACAATGACAGCCAGCAGTAACTGGGACCAGCAGCAAGTCAGTGTGAACAGAAGAGTTTGGGGGAGAGTGAAATAAAGACATTAGTTTAATAACCAGTTCTGTAATTTCAGTCACAAATAGCTAGAATCTTAGGGTGTTGCCTAAACATAATTTTAATGCTATTCAGTTTTTACTCTTACACTAATATACCATACTTCTTCAGCAAATAAGTTAATTTACTTTCCTTGATTTTGCTGATACAAATATACTTAAAATCAAATTTGGCTTTTTTGATAGCAATGGAATATTTGTGTAACCACCCTTCTTCTTTCCTGCCTGTGTGTGGTGCTGGTTACTATGGTAATAAACGTGACTCAAGATTTAAAGCCTGAAAGTGGTTTCTATAACAACAGGCTGGGATGTTTTGGACACACAGTTGAATTTAAGGTTCAAGATTAACTCTTTATGACCACAGTATCTGCAGACACAACAAATGCTGGCTTGTTTGGCAAAAGTTTGTTCATCCCTTCCCAAAGTACGCTGTTCCATTGAGCAGATTGAGGAGTAACAATGATTCCAGCTGTGGAGAGAGCAGGTGGGGTCTGGGGTTGGTGATTTCCTCACAGGTGAAGCTTGCAAAGGACAAATGGCACCACAGTAACTACAGGCTGCTCATTAGGTTCAATAATTAAGATGGTAATGCAAATGTACTGGGAGATGGGAAGGGGTAAAATCGTATTGGTGCAATGTTTACAAAGTTTCAGACTGTGTGGAAAAAACTGATCTGATTTATTTACAAACAATCTCCATGAAAAAGCTATTTTGAGGGCTAAGATAGCCCTTACCTGGCTCTGTTTTATCCAGAACATGGTCTCCTGTCCTTTCCATCCCCGTCTGCCAAATGCTGACCCAGGAGTGACACCTCTGCCTTTCAGTCCATGGTAAAGGTGTCGGATCCCAGTCTCTGTCCCTGTTGATTATGCAGCTGTGCTTAACTCTTCCCTACTTCTTCATGATACATCAAGGTTGAACATCTGTCTGCACACCCACAACTTTCTGAGGCTGTCTTTGCAGGGAGGGTATCGTCACAGTGATGAACTCTATTTTTTGTGCCACGGTGCACTGCAGAGAAATGGAGAGAGGATTAGTTACTCCAAAGCCACACATTGCTCCTCAGTGCAGCACTAAGTGCCCTGGGCAGTATTTTAATATTTCCAGTTAAATGATAATTATTTCAAGACCTCAGTAAAGCAACAGAGCTTGATATTTAAGTGACACAGATTCACACACTTGTTTTAAAATCCCAAGGGCAGGTTTCAAACAAGTAATGAGCACGAGCATTGAAGGTTTGTGTTTCTGACTCCAGACACTGGGCTACCTAAACCCTTGTTGCCATCATGTTATCCTGTGACTTTTTCAGTGAGCTTATTTGATCTCAGTGTAAGCCCTCAGCTGTGAACAAACGCTGGATGCTGGTTTTGATTCAACAGAATCCAGACTGAATCCAGCACTAAGAGAAGCAGTGGTTGCTTCATTTGCTGCCATCAAATTCTCTTTCTAGTGACTGACCACAACCAAGATATCAATTGTGTAAGCTATTCCAGCAACTTAGAAAAACAAAAACAAAACAAAACAAACCACCTAATCATAAAAAACCCAATCCCACAGGTAATACAGTTTCTGATGCTGGAGTTTGGGGTTTTTATATCTCGCTATTGCAATTCAACCCTTCTTTCCTTAAGACTATTTTAAATTTAATTTCTCAACTCAAAGACCAGGGTTTTTTTGCTATCTGTTTTTCCCCCAAAATGTATGACTTAGCAGGAAGTGATGTTTTGTTGTGAACTGCTGTATCTGCACTAGGTGCAGCTTCCTAGTTTTAATTCAAATGTGTAACATAATAACTCTTTATTAAAAAATAAGGAAAGAAAAACAGTCCTCAAAGCACAGTAAAATCATCAGTGAGGATCACTATATGGGTATCAGGAAGTTCTCTATTTTATCATAGATTTTTTTCCCCCTAGAAAATGGACTGGCTCTGTTGAGAAGGTCAGAAAATCTTGCAGCATATGTAAAAGATTCCAGAGCTGTTAGCGCTGAGAGCTTCTGTGGGGCTCAGAGCCCCGCTTCAGGGGCAGAAGGCACATTTGAAGAACAGCACAGCAAATTGCAAGCAGCCTCCAGGCACGATGAGATGATGAGCAAAGTGCAGTCATGGCCACAGCCAAGTGAACTCTGCTTCGTACCAGTGTGATTAGCAGTGATTGAAATTTAATTTCAAATGCTGCCACTGATTAAGATATTTCACCAACTCGTAGGAAGAGCCGTGTCCTGAAAGAACAAGTCTGTGCTGAAAGCCATTTCTGACACAAAGAATGCAAACCAGTTTGCTAAGGATTTGTCTGGGGGCTTTGAGTGGCTGAGATTGCTAATCAGCTTCTCAGAACTGGGGATCATCAATTCACTTTCCTTTTGATCTTGTCAACTTAACTTAGAAGAATATTTTGAAAAAAGGACATGAACCCCGTGAATCTCTGATTCAAACAGGATCTAGCAAAAAACCCCCTCGAAATTGTCAGGAAAGATGCAGATGAACTCTTCAAAATTACTTGCTTTACTGAGGAACAGTAGTTTAACCATCAGATTATCTGTGCCAAAATGCTCTGGCCATTTCGACGTCCCTGCCCGGTTTATGGTAACTTTTCCACTAATTTAATTTTGACCTTCTACCCTCATTGCCATGCATTTCTAACATAAAATTTGTTTTGTATCACTGCAGTGGCTTCTGACCATGCAGAAGCCTTTGCCAGCCAAAATTACGCACTTTTAGCACTGATTAGCTGTATAAGCTCAATTATTCATACACTATCAAGATCACTTAAATGAATTTAAATAATCTTATCCAAGAGCAAAAAAAACAAAGCAAAAACTGTCTTTTCCTTGGCATTTCTTAGATCAAGTCGTTTGTGGCAGTTCCTGTAAAAGCTGCAGGTGTTGCCGTGTTTCTGGCAGTGTGGACGATGTGCCAGTAGATGGCAAGCTTTACTGCAAAGAATTTCACTGCCAACCCTCTCATTGCAGCTCAAGGATTTAACCATGGGGCAAAACGCTTGGCACTAAATCCTCCCGTAATTAGATTAATGCACCACTGTTTATAAAGAGACTGATAATTACATCGAGTGTCAGTCAGTGTAAATCCAAAGCCATCAGCATTTTGTCTCCATTTTTCCTAACACTGCGCACAAGTTTTAAGACTCTGTCAGAACAAGTCACTGCTGAAGTGACCTTAATTGCTTAAGAATGAAAAACGACTCCTCTGCACATCTGAGGTAGACATGAGGCTTTTCCTGGTGATCCTTCCACACCCTGGCCAAAACCCAAGCTCCACTGAAACATTTCTGTCCCTTTGCAGCTCTTTCTGTGAAGGCAGAAGAGAATGATCTTTAGGCATCTGCTCAAATGGAGACACATTTTGCATCATCCCATTGCATCGCAGGGCATGCAGGAGCTTCCACCTGCCACACTCCTCATCCTCTCTCCACGCAGCTCTCAGCTCAGGGGGTTCCCAAATCCATCCGTCCACCTCACTCCAGAGCAGCAGGGAAACTCAGGTTCCACAGGGCAAAGGGAAGTAGAGTAAATAACTTATGTGAAACAGGTGAAAATGGTGTTTGAAGCAGCAGTCGAGAATCCAAGGATTAGCTGAAGCACTCACATCATTTAGGAACATGATTTAAAAAAAAAAAAAAAGTCCTGGAAATGTTCTGGTGAACTGCATATCATTTGATATCCACGGTGTGATCACCTTTCTGAGGTGCAGTTTTGCTGCAGAGACAAACTGCTGTAGAGTATCCCTACCAAAAACTCTTGATCCCAGCCTTTAAACCACAAGTAAGCTAAAACTCAGCGTGGTTACATCTCTGCTGAGACCTTCAGAACTCCCGTGTTCCTCAAAAACTCTACAAATAACAAAAACCAAGGCACAGCGCATCAAAATGAAGATAGAACTCCAAAAATGTTATTCTTTCACTGCAGGCTTGTCGTACAAATCAGACAAAAGTATCCTCTAGGGAGCACTGGATTTATTGAATTGTCTGTTGGCAATTTCTGCATAAGAAATTCATTTTATAAAAGCTACAAAAACTGAAATTAAAATACTGGTTAAAAAAAATAATCCAAGAATGGTTTTCTGTTTCATGTTTTTTCCCATAGTGGTGTCACCTTGGAGACAGATTGGCTGCCTTCACTACCTGCAGACTGTACTTTTAGGGCTGTCTTTCCCCTTTTCTCATTTTCCATCTACCCTTACTGCGTCGGAGAGCTGGAGAGCTTTTTAACCAGTGCTCACAGCTACTCTGGTGCCATCAAAACTGCAGACTGGCAAATGCCTCATGTCCTCTCACACAGTCATTATAACAAACTGAGCCTGCTGCATGCAAATTATCTCTGGAAAAGCAGTAATAATTAACTAAATTGCTTCTCATGTCACCGTGGTCCTGCGTAAGAAAGCACTCAAATGGCTGACCTCACCTCTTGTGGCTTACACAGTACAACAGTTAGACAACATTACAACTTGATCATAATTAATTTCTTCAAATTTGCAATGTTTCCCCAAAACATGCACTTTAATGAATTTCAAGTAGGTACACAGACTGAAAGGAAAGCTCTCTAAACTTGTGCAAGGAAAATGCAGGATGCAGAATTTCCTAAGGAACACGGTTTTGCTCATTCTAACTGTAATTAATAGATTGCAGTAACCTCTGTATTATCCAGGCTAAAGAAAAATCCTAAATGCATAGCTAATATACGAAATGATGTAAACCACGACATTAGAACATACATGAGGGTGTGCTGAGGAGGAGAAGGGCCTGAATTACTGCTGACAGTGGTGCAGGTCAGTACACATGACCAATGTCTTGAATTTTTGCATTCAGCGAGAGCTCTGAGCTGGAGCAAGAGCAACCAACTCCACATTAGGAAGAATGCTCCCAAACCCGATTATTAACAGGTTTGGAGATGGTTATTTAAAGGGCAGGCTAATGCAAAAGTACTATTTTTGTCCTGTTTTCCTTCAGAGAACCTGAGGTAACACACCAGTTCTCCTCCTGCTAATCAATGTTGAGCTCGCTTTCCATGGAATCCTCAAGACCACTGTTGGTTTTAAATCATGGTGTCACTGTTGCTATCAATGTCACTACATAAATCTCTATTCTTCTTGTTCAAACCAGTATGAACTAGTTTTTTGGCTCAGAAAACGCACCTATTAATGAACACCAAGTTCATTCAGATTGGTGCTTTTAATTCTCAGAGGCACTGCTCTCCTGTGTACACCTCTAGTCAGAAAGCACTACAGTCATGCACAGATAATTTTTTAGCCCTTCCATTTATTATCTTTGTGTCAAATCTACTCAAGCAGTCTTTCCTAAGCTAGTTAAGCCTTCTGATAGTTTCCTCTTCCACTTCCCCCTCCTAGGAAAAAAGCAGGTTAAATTGTATTATGTATTAAAATGCACACTATGGAAACACCCCATTACCATCAGTTTGCTTCTCTGGCAGACTCCTGTATTTGGTTGGTTGGTTGCTATCCTCAGGTTACCAACCCCATCTCTCACTTTTCCAGGGATCTGTCCCTGGCCTTTATCAGCATTGGTCTAGCTGCAGTTATTGAAGTCTCCATCTCTGCTCACCACTTCTCTCTCAGTGCTCCATCTCTACTGTGTCTTCCCTCCTGAATATCAGTTCAAGAACTGGGAAGAAATTAGAGACTGCTGGCAGGTGGGTCTGAATTCCTCTGAGGAGTTCAGCTCATCCACAACACCCTGTTTGCACAAACATACACTATGCTGCTGCTGAAGACACATACCCTTCACATATCCAAACAAAACTCCAGATTAAAAGTATAAAATTAATAAAGAAAAGAAGGATGTTTACAGGACTCCCATATAGGTAATTTAAAGCAACTTTTGTGCTTCAGCTCACGAGTCTTCCCCTTACGAATTGCCTTCTCTCCTAAAGGAACATTCAGCTTGATTTCCTAGAGCCTGGGCCCAGCTACAGCTGCTTCAGCGTATCCCAGAGGTGGATTCTGAACAAAGCTGGTAACAGCTCACCCTGTGTGACTGAGTGAGAAGCGGCTCTTGCTATTGTCAGTCTTTACACCAGCAAGGCAGCTCCAAGTGGCCTTTAATTACTGACAGGAGCTCAGTTCCCAGAGGGTGAGGCAGTAAGGAACATCTTTACACCGTGTTCACAGTGTTATTCCAGCCTCGGAGCCTGGAAGGCTCTCACAGGGCTGTTGTGCATCTCAGGTGTTTGGGAGATTCTTTGTGGTGGAAATGCTGTACAGCTGTCAAATTACTATTTATAATCGGTGAATCAAAATCAAGGTGCCTGATGGTTTGAACTGTTTGAGCTATAACTGCGTCTGAGTAATTTAGCTTTGTGAAACCCAATGCAAAAAAATACCCACCACACACAGAAGAACGGTACCACCACAAAAGTGGTATTGAACTGAAAAAAGTGGTTCAACTCCCTTCTCTAGTAACCAAAAAAAGAAACAAAAATATAAAAATATACCTAAATGTGTTCCATATTTTTGGATATCAGTTGAAAACCACCAATATTGTCTCAAGTACACTCTTAATACAGTGTTAAGCAATCCTGACACTCCAGACCACGGCTGTTGTAAGAGGTGAGAACAGGAAATTACAACCTACTCAAGTTTTCATAATTGTTTTCATTTTACATTCATCAGTCCACTAATGCATCACACAGTTACCAGTCCTGTTTTCTTCTCAACAGCCAGCAACTGGAGCTGTCGGTTTTGAACCACAGTTGTGTTAAGGACTACACTTTTTCCACTGTTGGTTACTCCAGTGCTGTGGAAGTCCTCAGGATTTTTTGTGTTTCTTTCCTAGAATCGCTTTGCACGAGGAATGATTCCAGGTGCCTGTCAAACTCTTGCCAAACGAACTCTACCTGCGTCACTGGTCACAAAGACGACCCTTGCCTTTGTGCAGACGCATCAGCGGACAGTGTGGAGGGACTCTGCAACAAAACCTCCAACCCTTGCTCCTCGAACCCTTGCCTCCAAAACGCCACCTGCCTGGGCTCTGCCGGCAACCTCAGCTTCACCTGCGAGTGCCCCGCGGGGTTTGAGGGTCCGACCTGCGAAAGGGCCGATGGCGGCTGTGCCACGAACCCGTGCGAGAACGGCGGCACCTGCCAGGGCGGCCTGGCCGGGCCCCGCTGCCTGTGCAGCGCTGGGTACACGGGAACGCTCTGCGAGACCGACCTGGACGAGTGCAGCTCGGGGCCGTGCCGCAACGGAGCGCTCTGCCGCGACGGCGTGGGCGAGTACTCCTGCTACTGCGTGCCCGGCTACCAGGGCAAGCACTGCGACCTCGAGGTCAACGAGTGTGCCTCGGAGCCGTGCCTCAACGGGGCCACGTGTCTCAACCAGATAGGGCACTACGGCTGCGTCTGCGCCCTGGGCTACACAGGTGAGCGCCATTAAAGCAGCTTTCCCTTCGGGTCACGTAGAACCATCCAAACTCACATTCCAGCTTCAGCTCCCTCACCCACACATTTATTTGGCCATATCTGTACTACCACCTCACCTTCAGCTTTGGCACCAGCTGGTACATTATGGATGACCACCTCACTGTGAACTGCTGACATTAGAAAGAAAAGGATTAAAGATATCTCCCGTTTACCAATATCTGCACACAGCAGTTTTGTGAACACCGAGCTCTGTCACAGGGCTAGGTGGACTCTCCTTTTAAAAGAAACATTCTCAAAATGCTCTCTTTGGAGTGCTTTATCTAGTTTTTTTCTGAGGATCAAAACCTATGTTTGACAGAGTTAAAAATCAGATCCAAGTAGACAAATTCTACTCTTAAACCTAGACATTTCACATTACATTTGTCTCCTCTGCCCTTCCCAGAAACAAAGGACTCATTTGCAACTAGAACATTATGTAAGTTACATAGAAACAGAAGTGTTATGTTCCCAAACTAGCCATTTTTTTGATAATCCCATTTTATGTAGCTCCATCTTTAAGGTACAAGTGTGATTTTTTCCCCCTAGTTCTTCTACTGGAAAGCATATAATTCTTGTTGGAAGACAGCTCCCTTCAAATTTCAAAGCTGTATTCAGGGGTAGGACTGTGAGGTAGCACACTGAATCATTAAAAGGAGAAAAGGGGAGGCATTTTAGTGATAGATTGCCAGTCAGGTAAGCAAAGGAAAAGAAATAGTCATACAGCAAAAAGGGGAGAAAAACCAGCTATTGCTTCAAGTGATTCAAATGAATAAGAAATAAGAGATGTGGTTTACAGCTCCATCCCCAAATCCCCGTGCAGGAGGGGAAGTCAGAGGTAAAAAGCAGCTTTCCTGTGTCGAACACAGCGCTCGTTGGAAGGCAGCCCTCGGTTAATATCCCTTATGAGCACGGCGAGTGTTATTTGAAGGAAGCTTGTTACCTTCCTGCCACCCCGCTGCTGCCAGCGGGTGTCGGAGCCCGGGCCAGCTGAGGAGAAAACTACACAACTGGGGGAGAGCCGAAGAGCAGAAGGAAGGAAAAACCTATTAACAACCAGCATGGTTACTCTGCAACGATCAGACTCAGCCCAGACCTCCTGTTGTATTCAGGAAGCTGTATTTGTTTAACTGGCGCTGGGAGTGGGGTCCAGGCCTGGATCCACAGCCCAGAAACTTGGTTTGAAAGAGGCAGAGTGTACACCTTAGAGACAAAGGGAGGGAAAACCTAATGAAATAGTAAAGCCCAAACAGAAAGAAATGAAAATTTAGATCAACACAAACTGCTGGTGGAAACTCACTCTGCTGGACTCGCTCAGCTTTCATCATGAAATTCTGCTGTTTCCCAAGCTGATGCTCTTTTCTCTCACCAAAAAAAGTCACCAAAGCTCCACACTTTGCACAAGCAGAGTTAAGAAATGAGGAGAGGACCAAGGAAGGAGAAGAGGTCTAAAATCCACAGCAAAAGAGGCTGCAGTGTTTCCACATACAGCAGCAGAGGCTAATCATAGGAATTCTATAGAGGAGTAGCAGACCATTTCTCCAGCAGTAAAACATCAGCTTTAAAAGGCTACTTAACAAAATGATTTATCAGAAGCATTCTTTTTTGTTGTTTTTTTGCACCTTGCTGTGAGTTGTGCTAAATGCACAAGCCAGAGGGATTACTGGATGAAAGCCTCGAGGTGTCCCCAGTGGTAATAAAACCCCTCATTTACCCTGTCAGGGGATCTTGCCAACCATTATTATCCTGGCGTGACACCATGAATTACTGTGGGAAGTCACCCAGCCTCATCTCATTTCCCTAAGATGTAAAAAAGGGTTATGTCTCTTGATATGCAGGTAACGAAGGTACAGTAAATCTGTAGCTGCAATGTTAACCAAAAGCTTGAGTTACTGGCTGCAGTTGCTACTTGTTTCATGGACTATGACTGCTATTTTGTATGATTGGTATGCTGCAGCACTTCTTAAAATAGCTGAGAAATGTCACACATAATTCTTACACAAATGGAAGGGGTTAGAACGCACCGAGAGCCAAAGACTGGAAAATTTAGCATGAAATCTGCAGTTTCTATGATAATGTTCTGCATGTGTGAAATTATTTACAAGACATGTGTCACGCAGCTGTTAAATAATGAAGTTCAATTGGTTTGTTGAAGTTTTGCTGGCTACTCTAATCAATTGCATTTTTTCCTCCATTGGACTAATTGCACTTGCTTTTAATTCACCCCAACAGAGCATGGTGTACGAGCCTGTTATTACCCACAGCTACGTGCATTAATTACCTTGCTGAAGCCAGTCCTCCTTTGCCAGTGAACATTCCAGTGTGAGCTCTCAGGAGCGCGTGGCAGTTCCAAAACCCACTCTCAGTCTAAGACAGCCAGAGAAAGTGTTTCAGTGGCAGGCAAATAGGTGCAATGAGCTGGATTTGTTCTTTGTGCAATACCTTTTGCTGTGAGGTAACCATCGCTGGGATGACGTCTGTGGAATGTGAGGAAATTAATCCAGATAGACCTCCAAGTTTTCATTTGGTGTTCTCATCAATAATGTATGTGCCGTGCAAATAGGAAGAATAGATGCATCAGAAATAAATCTTAGGCACTTACAGGCAAGCAGAGGCACAGCAGCTGTACCATGGGATGAAATCCTTCAAGTAGAGATCTCTCTTCCCAACAAGCTCATGTCCATGTCGTTGTGGGTGTAATAGCAAACAACGTGGTCTATCCAATAGCAATTCCAGTGGTGCAAAGCCTGTTCCCTTCCTCAGCTTTCCAGTTCCAAACGAGCACTCCCCACCTTGTGTCCTAGCCAGGCCAGGTGTTCAGCTCTGCTGAGGTTCCCAAGCTCAAAAGGGACAAGCCTTGATGGAACAAACACAACTTTTCCCTCTAATTTTTGATGTAACTCTTCATGTCCCTTCAAACCTGGTGCCTATAAAATAGCCATGTGACACTCTCCATCCAAATAATGGCACACAAGGTTACTTTACACAGAATGAGGAATCTGGGGACAGCCCCCTGTACCTGCTGGGTCCGAGTACAGCACTTCAGTGCAGGAAAGCAGAAAGGGTGACCTGGTTACCAATTCCCAGCCAGACTAAGAATGTGCAGGTCCTCATGGAAATACACTGAGCCTCCAAACCCCTGGTATCTTTGACCAGAAACTGATTTTACACTCTATCTGTAGACATGCAAATTTGAAAACATTGGCTGTGTGTCCTTCATCCTCCTTGCATTTACTTTTTATTGACTGGGGCCGTAGAAAGAAGTGCACAGTAAGACCTGTAAGAAACAACCCTGGTTCTTCAGAGAAACTGCAAAAGTCACGAATGTGACTTCTCCCCACCCTCCCAGCTTCTCAGTCCAGACCAGTTGTGTGGATTGGGACGTGCTGGGATGCTGAGCCTGCCCCAGGACAGCATGGGGTGCCGGAGCTCGTGAGGTGCAACCCCGTGCGATGACTGCGGCGGGGCTCCTTGGCGCGCTCCTTCCCGCCTGGCATATGATATTTGGCACAGAGCATATTTGCGACAGAACGTTAGACGGAGGTGAAAATGCAGATCTAATCTTTTCATCTCTCTGCTACATGTCTAAGAAAGCCTGACAGCAGACTCAGCAGAGGCTAGGAAGGGATTCCCCCCGTCTGCATGGCAGATCGCGTTGGCTGGATGCATTATACAGGGAGAAGTTTTCTTCTGAGGCAACATTGCCCAAGGCAGGTTACTGGGCTTGATAGATTAAAGACGTGAACCAAAACAACGGCGCTATGTTCTCATGTTAATTGTCAGGCTGTTCTCAGGCCTGTAGTTTTAAATTTGGCTGAGCTGAGGATCAGTTGAACAGGGCTTGTTTTGTCACATGATTTTTAGTGTTCGCAGTAAGCTGTTAACAAGCTCTGGCAGATTTACGGTCACTAGACACACTTCTGCAAACACATTGTTTATAATTACAGGGAATTCACAGGGCAATGACCACAGAGGGACTGCTTGCTGTACGTGGCTGTGATGCACATTACCATAACGCCGTGCGAGAGCGCTCCTGCGCCGGGCTCTCCTCTCGGCGGGCTCTCCTCTCGGCAGGCTCCCGCTGCAAGCCGGGCTTAGCTGAGCACTGAACCCTGAACGGGGGCAGCTTTCCCATCCACTGCGCGGTCTCAAGGAACTATTTCCCAACTGCTGAAAATAGCAACTCGTACTTCAATGTTTAAATACAAGCACTTATGAGTCAACATCTGCGAATTTTGGGTTGGCATTTTAAGGTATTTCCTGGTACTTACCCACAGTGTAGATTTGTTTTTTTTTTAAACGAAGATGTTACACTCACAAGCATCAAAATAAATTAATCATGAAGTAACTACTAAGTATTATCAATCTGTGTTTTAAAAAAGATGCTCTGAGTTACAATGTGCAAATTTCACAGCAGTACAAGAGCTGGTAAAAAGAGCATAAAGAAAGAATTAGAGGTGAGCTCCTAAATAAATTGCAAGAGTGATACCCATCATCATACAAGTCTGTTCCCTCTTTTGAAAGTCTACCCCATCATCTTGTACTGAAAACTTCACTTTTACAAAAAAAATTAAAAAGAACCCATTCTCAGGGCTGCAGTTTTTCTTTCAAGTAAGAAATTCCCCTGAAAACTTTACAGCGCTGCTGCTACTTCGATAAGCCAAATAAAAAATAGGGAAATCCACTTCAAAGCAGCTTCTTCGTTATAATTTGCCACTTTGCATCTGTTTTGTGGCTGATATTGTAGCTGCTAAAACAAATTGACTTGGCAGTTGAAAATTATTTTAAAATATTACTCTATCACTCAAAAGGCTAAATAAGTGCATAAGCATACAAAACCCTGAAATAATCAAAGCTGCAAGGCATTAATTATTAAGTTTTCTTAGTGCCTCCTGGACTGTGCTAGAGATAAGAAAAAGGAGTATATATTTAACCTGCCAACTATAATAAATAGCTGTAAACTCATAT
Source organism: Pomatostomus ruficeps (assembly GCA_013400735.1). NCBI lineage: Eukaryota > Metazoa > Chordata > Aves > Passeriformes > Timaliidae > Pomatostomus > Pomatostomus ruficeps. The sequence continues at coordinate 14,320 of VYZT01047489.1, forward strand.
TAGAACTGATTTATTTCCGGCAATTATCTCTGAAGAGTAGCTCCAAGATTCTGACCTGTTGCAAACACGGCACTACAGACCCATTTATTTGCACATTGATAAGCCTTAAAAAAAATTAAGTAACAATCCACTGCTAAACAAGATACTTCCCAATTAATTCAATCAACTGTGAAGCTTTAAATGGACTCATGAGGTCAATAAACTACTGGTCACTTCTGTATTTTGAAAATAGGATTTGAAGAAACCGAAAGTTAGTTTGTCTTGTTTCTGTGTTCAAGCTAACAGAAAAAGTTGTTATTTTACCAATTCTTGTGGAAACAGCTGGCTTGTTCCTTTGTAAATTCTGCCAAGCCTTGAAAAAAACTAGTCGTGCAAAGCACATTGAGGAGGAAATGCCTTTAAAAACCAGGCAATTGCGTAAAGAAAAAAAAAGAGATTATGTGACTGTTTACTTCAGGCAGTCCTCGCTGAGATTTCCAAAGCGGTCTCCTAAGCCTGGGGTTCATTTTCTCTGCTTTTGAAGGTACGAACTGCGAGCTGGAAATCAACGAGTGCTCGTCCCAGCCATGCCTGAACGGGGGGACCTGCCACGACTCCCTGGGGAGCTTCTCCTGCTCCTGCGCTCGGGGCTTCCTCGGGGACCTCTGCGAGACGGACGTGGACGAGTGCTCCAGCCAGCCCTGCCTGCACGGGGGAACCTGCACGGACCGTGCCAGCGGGTGCGTGTGCCAGCCCTGGCAGGGCTCATCCAGCTGCCTTTGCCTCCACTCATTGCAGTTCTGATTTGCCAGTCTGAGCCAATAAGACAACAAAATATTTATGGCAAAGGCTACCCAAGAAGTGTATTTCTCCTATTTGCGCTTTAAATATTTACAACGTGCTGTTTTCCTGGCTGTTAGTACTGTCATTTAGATATGAGTTCTGTTTCTAACACTCACCAAACTTCAGTTTCCAAGAAAGATGTGAGATTGTATAAAACTGGATTTGCTGACGGCAGCTGCCCACACTGACACACAGAAGCATTAGAAGAGAGAGGCAGAAAAAGCTGTAATAACAGTAACCATAGTAATAGATATCATTAGGAAATGTGTCAGGAACTTTACAGGTATATAGCACAACAGCTACTTGTTCAAAACAACCTGCAGTCCACAGGCAAAAAATAATAATAGTAATTAAAAAAAAAAAAGGAGAATACAAGGCAATGGAAAAGTGGGATTCTCCACCATTACTGGCCCCACACAGAGGTCCAAGCAGAGTTCTGGCATTCACTCACCAATACTGGATTTTCTGACTCAACATGAGCTCCCCAAACTGAACACACACATGTATGTAAGCTCAGTCTGCAAGGTCCCCAGTGTATTCATGCAGGTGCTCCTCTTGTCAGTTTAGGATTTGTCCTTTATTGTGTATTTTCCAGTTTTTATAAAGCAGTTTTGAAGATTTTGGTGCCCCAAAACTCAGTCCAGAAGTCACATCAGCAAAAGGGACACCTGCCAGGGGCGAGGGGGGAAGAGATCATATTCTGGGAGAGAGCTTTTGAGCAGGGTGGTGACAGGGACCAGCCTTGTGGAGCTTCTTTCCAGCAGTGCTGAATGGCTCCGAGCAGGACAAAGCCATTTATTGTGTCCCAGCATAGCTAAAGTGTGACAGCAGCGAGAGGGGGTCACCTTGGACCTGCCTCACTCCCAGACCTGGGCAGTAACCTGGCAGCCTTTTGAGGATACCTGTGTGAGGTGAGCAACTGGGATGCTCATTCAGGCCAGACTTAATCCTGCTCATTTTTTCTCCCGGCTTTTAAAGCCGAGGCACATGCAAGACCGATTTTAATTGGCTTGTAATACTGCAGGGTGTCTGGAGAACAATTGGAGTTCTTTCCATATTTGTTATGTGATGGAAAGGAATGGACAACAAAGCATTTCAAAACAGAAGGGTGTCCAGCAATTTCCTTTCTTTTGTGGGTTTTTGGGGATAAATGAATAATTGTGGTCTTTAAGCAGGAATTTTCCTTTTCTGACTAATCTGCAGTGCAGCTGAGGCTTTGGTGTCTGCCACCAGCTCTAACAGAAATGCATCCAAGGCAATGGATTTAGCACAAAAAGCTGTAAATACAAACATCAAACCAAATTCTCTCCCGAATTTCAGACTGATCTTCCAGTGATGTTTTGTGAAGGCAACAAAGTATGAGTTGATCTCTTCAAAAAACATTTTCACATAAATGAACATTCTTATTTAAACTCAACACTTTACAGACTTAGATGGACGACAAAACCTAGTGTGCCTAGGCACAGAGGATGCATGCTCCATGTCTTTTTTCCATAGGAAATATTCCCAGGAGCTCTAATGTCCATAGAAGACTCCATAGGAAAGAACATCTACATGCATTTCTTTCTGCAGATTGTGAGAACATCAAACAAGAAGCCAAAAAGATAAGCTGGGTGGAGCATCTAAATGATCACTCTCACTATAAAAAGCCATCTGCCTGCTCGGCTGTAGCCTGCTCACAAGCAGGGCACCATCCAGAACCCCTGAAGGTCGACAGCAATGTCAAAAGCTAAAAGATACCCAAGGAAAAAGGCACACAGGTGGGGCTGCACACTAAGCAGTGAGTTCTGGATATTCCTCATTGCTCCATGATTCTGAATCAAAGGGAAAAGTGGCTTGGACACAGGCAGGGGAAAAAAAGCTTTCACCACAAAGCTGAACAGCACCAGGCTGAAGGTGCATGACAGAAATGTGTGAAAAACACAGCAGAAGAAGGAGGCTTCTGGTTTGAGAGCATACCTCAGAAAGAAAATTATTTTTCTGATTCACATCTTCCTCATTACTTTTTATATCCAAAATTCAAATGCCACCTGGTCTAAGTCATCTCTGATTTTGATTTAAGAATAATCCATACACCAGTAATAAACTGGCCCGCCAGAAGGTTCTGCTTATGCACACACTTAAACAGTGTAGTAAAAAGTTTACACTTTTTGGTCCCTTAGACTGTAGGAGCCAGTTTTCTCTGATGTTATTTTTTGTTCAACAATTTCACTTTCTCTCCATATATTTACTCCAATTCTAAGACTTGGATATTAAGCACAAAAATTACCAAATAGTACACTTATACCTTGTTAAGCAAGATGCCCCATGAATGCAATTGTACAACAAAGGTGTTTAATTTTAATATAAGAGAAAATATAAGAAAAAATTTTTGTTTCCTATAATTATTAGTCCAAGATCATATAAGCCTGCACAGTTAACATGTGTCTTGGAAAAGCCTTTTCATATGACATGTATATGTTAACTTTGTACTTGATGACCAAAGAACAGGAATGATGCTTTTTATAACACTCAGCTCTCCTGAAAAAAAAAAAGCCAACAAAACCTTCTAGACTGATAACCTGCACGTTGTTAATTTCTATATATACACTAGTTTGTTTACTTATGTTGTAGTAACATTGCTATCAAAAGGCAGCTGTATTACTGTTTTTATTGGGACTAAGCAAGCAATTGACATTTTCGTTCTTACCTAAAAATAAAAGGCTGGTTTTCATGAAAAAAAAAAAAATCACTTAGTTGAGGGACAAAAAATCCCTTATTTTTCTGCCAATTCAATTTCTACCAGTCCAAAAGTAAGGGGTACTGACACGCTTACTCCCTCCCCCCTTTTAATTTTGTGAATAATATTAAGCCTACCAAAAAAAAAAAAGGCATTGGAAATGACACAAACTTTTTCCTCCCAAAAATTAAAAAAAGAAGAAGAAAAAAGAAGGATCAATAATCCTTAGGGTTCTGTCAAAACCAATTTGAATTCACAAGCAGCTCTTTTTCCCCAGACAAAACCACATACTTCAGGGAGAAGCTCATTGTTGGTTCCCGATTTCTGCGGTTTCTCCTAACGCACCAGATGGTGGTCTCGAGCTGGGCTCGACCCTGTAAGCTGCTAGCCAAGGCTGCACAAGAAGCCTGTGCACGGTTGGGAACAAAGCCCAGCTCTCAGCTCCCAGCCCAAGTGAACTCTGCGTTCTGTGTTGCAGGTACAGCTGCAACTGCAGCGGGACAGGATTTATGGGCGCGCACTGCGAGACCCTCACTCCCCTGTGCTGGTCACAGCCGTGCTACAACAACGCCACGTGCGAGGACCACGCGGACAATTACACGTGCCACTGTTGGCCAGGTACGCTCCAAGCTCTCCTATAAATATTCCCTGAGCAGCTGTAGAGACGTCCCTTTTTTCCCCCTGATACAATAAAAGGTTGAAGCTCCACAACCTTAGAAGTGCTCTATGGCCTTGCGTTTACGTGGGCTTCACTCCTCATAAGGCAGAGCCCTTTGGGTAAGTTGCTTGCTTTTCCAGCTAAGAATTGATTCTCCTGTACAGAAGAAGCGGGCAAAACAAAAAGCAGCAGCATTATGGTGCCAAGACAGGAGATGAGTCAAAGCTGGGAGCCATCTCCCAGTTCCTTAATCTTTCAAACCATGTGATACATGCAGCACTGCTGCAGCTGACCCTTTTCTTAGTCTTCATTAACGCAACCTTTAAACCAGCCTAAAAACTTCTGCCAGGCTGTGTTCCCTACCAGCACTGCTTGTGTACCCAGCTGTTTGCAAACAGGCCCCACACCCCTGTGGGGAGACAGACTTTGAGAGACTACGCAGCTCCATCAGCACACAAACTGCAAGGAGTCTCTCAAGGGGTTTATGTCCGTGACCTTACTGAGGGTGCAGGAGCACAGACAGCACCGTGAGGAGTAAATGCCTCAGCGCTGTTGCAATGCATGAGTCTTGGTGCAACTGATAAGGAAAAATTAGGCAGAGCCCTTAACATTTTCCAGAATTCAGGGATCCTTGTAGCACTTCAACCTCCAGATGACACACTTTACAAACACCAAATGATTTATACTCCCTGCCCTCCTCTGCCTTCCCACAACCTGAGAGTGTATTTACACCACAATCCAGTGCCTTGTTACCCACACCAATCTCCACGTTACTGCCTAAAAAAGACCCAAACAAACCCTTCATGGCACAGCTCAGCTCACTGATGTAGAGCAGCCACAGCAGTGTCCTGCTGCCAAGCCCTGGCAGGGAGCTGCAGGGGAACATTCACACCTTCAAGGAGCTGAGGAAAACTTTTAGCACATGACAAAGCCCGAAGCCGTGTGCAGCTACTCTTCACGGTGTGTGTTTGGGGGCCTGGGAGGGAGGAATAGCACACAGAACGACAGAATTGTAGCATGGCTTGGGTTCCAAGGGACCTTAAAGATCGCCTAAAAGGAGCCTACAAGAAATACGGAGAGGGAATGTGGTGACACGGCAAAGAGAAACGGCTTCAAACTGAGAGCGGGTTTAGATTAGAAATTAGGAAACAACCCTTCGCTGTGAGGGTGGGGAGGCCCTGGCACAGTTGCCCAGAGACGTTGGGGCTGCCCCATCCCGGGCAGTGTTCGAGGCTGGGCTGGACGGAGCCCTGAACACCCTGGTCTAGCGGGAGGTGTCCGGACCCCGGCGAGAGGTGTCCCTGCTCCGGCAGGAGGTGTCCCAGGTCTAGCGGGAGGTGTCCCTGCCCCGGGGGGCTGCAGCCGCGCACTGTCCCGTCCCGTCGCTGACCCCTGTCTGTCTCCGCAGGGTACGCGGGCTCCCGCTGCGAGGAGGACATCGGCGAGTGCCGCAGCAGCNGGAGAGGGAATGTGGTGACACGGCAAAGAGAAACGGCTTCAAACTGAGAGCAGGTTTAGATCAGAAATTAGGAAACAACCCTTCGCTGTGAGGGTGGGGAGGTCCTGGCACAGTTGCCCAGAGACGTTGGGGCTGCCCCATCCCGGGCAGTGTTCGAGGCTGGGCTGGACGGAGCCCTGAACACCCTGGTCTAGCGGGAGGTGTCCGGACCCCGGCGAGAGGTGTCCCTGCTCCGGCAGGAGGTGTCCCAGGTCTAGCGGGAGGTGTCCCTGCCCCGGGGGGCTGCAGCTGCGCACTGTCCCGTCGCTGACCCCTGTCTGTCCCCGCAGGGTACGCGGGCTCCCGCTGCGAGGAGGACATCGGCGAGTGCCGCAGCAGCCCCTGCCTGTCCGGCGGCGACTGCGTGGAGCGCTCCTGGGCCGCCCACTACGGGCTCGTCCCGGGGCTGCCGCCCGCCTTCCGCTACGACCGGGCCGAGGGCTACATCTGCCGCTGCCCGCCGGGCTTCGCCGGTAAGGGATGGTCCGGGATGGGTCCGGCCGGGCAGGGCTGAGCCCGACCCGCGGAGCGCACGGTCCCGCTCCAGCCCCGTGCGGCACCGCCCGCGGCACAACCACCTCCGCTCTGTGCACAGCTCCGCTCTTACAGGCGAAAAATGGCGAATTTCCAGCGAGCCCTGACCCCGAAAGAGATGCGTTCAGAGCTGCCTTTATTGTGCCGCAGCCTGAGCGCTTTAGCACAGCCGCAAACCACTCGGGTTTGGATCGTGTGCTTCTGGGGCCACAGCATTGTTCTGTCAACTCCACCCGCTTGTTCCTTCTGAAGGACAACAATAATTAATAGCTAGATTAATTAACCAGCCTTCAAGTTCTCATTCCATTCATCTCCCAAGCAGCTTATAAACTCCGTGTCATGCGAGATGCATGATTGCTGTCTCCAGCATAACAAGCACAAAAGTTTACGGAGACCCCAGCTTTCATTCTGAATTCTCTACTTATTTTTCTTCAAAGTGGCATCGAGACTTGTTTTTGTTCCAGCCTTTCCCCTTAACTGTCCTTCCCTATCCCGTCACTAAGTGTTGCTGTTGTTCTGTGTTCTGCCGAAGAGAGTAAAATATGAGGCTTCTGCTCAGGCTTTCGGTGGCTCCCAGGCTGTCCCGAGCACCCGTACCTCTTCACATGCCACCGCTTGCTCTTCGCCTCCTTTCACTGCTGTCCAGACCTCCAGTTTCTTTTCCTTCTCTCTTAACTTCTAATTTGAAAACGTCTAAGCTCTGTGAGACAAACTGGAAGGTGTTTCCTTGAGCAACCATCAACGTTTATCCTCTTATTTCCTTATCAATTGCCTTCACCTGGCTTGTTTGCCTGATTTGGGTCATGACTCTGCGGGTTTTATTCTTATGGAGGACTTACTCCCCCGGGAGTACAGACTCTTAACTGGTCTGAAAAGAAGTGTGTCAGAATGTATGTAAATCCATCAATCTTGAATCAAATTTTCAATCCATAACCTCACCATTCTCAATGCAGGACTCTCCAAAGCATGAGTGAGAGAAAGTATTGAAGACCCTGAAACTTCTACTCACTCTGTGTGCAGATTAAATTGCATTTTTAAAAACTTTAAGTAAGTTTATTTACATACATACCTGTTGGATGCTACCTATATAACTTTCATGAGAAAAAAACCCAACAAAATAGTTATTCTTACTAAACAGTTTACTCACACCGTGGCAGGAAGACCATAATTTTTAACAGGGTACTCTGCACATTTTTCTCTGGCCTTTCTCCTTCACCCAGCTAACCTGAAAATAAAAAGTGCTCAAAATGAGCCTCAGGCTCCTCGGATGTCAGAAGCTTTGGCACAAAAAGCCCATAGGCAGGACTGGAAGTGTTTACGTCTGACCTGGACAAGTAATTTCTCCAATTATAGCCAAATAATAAATAAACCACTAGTTGTAATGACAATTAAAGAAGATTTAAGATTGGGGTGGATAGCGGTAGTGTGATTCAAGGTAGCAGGTGAGTCCCTGATCAGGACCACTCGCTGTGTGGGTGCTTATCTAACAAAGATGAACTAAGAGTCACCTGGAGAAAGGTCAAATCCTTTCACCTAGACATCAGCATATTTTATCAACACCCCAAATCCAACATTTCTGCAGCTGTAAGTAGGAAGTTTTCCCAGCCTTAACACCTGAATTGTCATTTGTGCTTTAGATATAACCCCCCAGATTCCTATTGCAACAGGACAGAGATTTTATTTAATAAACCACATTCATTTTATGGTGCCTCTTTCCTCAGTAAAGCACTCGTATACCATCATAATCATACTTCACTAAAGGGGGCTATATGCAAAAAAAATAATCTACATATCCTGCATTGCAAGGGCCTGATCCAAAAGCCATTGAAATAATTGGAAAGGTGTAATTAAACTGGGGGTGGTTGCTAATATGTAACAAGCGTCTGTGAGCCTACTGGATGAGATTGCAGACAAGTTAGTGTAACTGAGCTGAAAAACTGAGAATATTCACCTTTTGGACTACAGGTTTTAACCTAGGGGCAGGAGATAATGGAGCCTAAACACATGCCTATGTCAGGATAAAATATTTCCCTCACAAACTGGGAGAAAAGAATAAATATTACCTGGCAGTACCTTGTTACAGATAGTGATTTTTCAGGTGAGTTGAAAAATAGTCAGTTGTTCTACCAAAAGTCTTGAAACGATCTAATCTGCAAACAAGATTATTTAGGCAATTTGATTATTAAAAATAAATATATAAATCCCATTCTGGAGACTTTATCCAGGCTAGAAACTCTTTGAGGACGTTAGATATACACGTTATCTGGATCTAAGATAGAAAATTTCTGTCCAGGTTCTACAAAGGGTTAAACTTCTCCTGTTCCCTTTTAAATCAAAGTGTTTGTGGATACTCAGATTTCCAGAGGTCTCGGTACTTGTGCAGTAGCAAGCCCTAGCTTTTTTTATATTACCTTGGCATGCTGGCCCCCTAGCACAACAGTACTTTTAATAAATTGGGCTTTCATTTAAAGGTCCTGTGATTTGTTGCTGTGAGCTAAAGGCAATAGCTACCCCAGCACCGTATCCTTTCATACTGTGGATATATTGTATTGCTCTAGCACTGCCCGTCTGTTAAAAAGGCTGTTCTTTGAAAGGTTAAACTTTTCACTCCGCTCACGGAAACATGCGAGCAAGGAGAAAGGCAGAGCTATGGGCTCGGTAGTGACTCATTTCACCAGGTTGTAATAAACTTAACACCATGTCAAAATTAAAGAGCTTCTGGACTTGCGAGCTGCACCGAGTGACACATTCCAGCGTGGAGCTGCTCCCTGTGCCCCGAAAGCCATGCTGTGCGGAGTGCCCAGGCAGGGACAGTGCTGGGAGCAGGGGGGAATCCCGTCCATCTTCCTTCAGGTGAGGGTGAGAGGAGCAGAGCCCACTCCCCTGACTGCAGGCAGGGACAGTGCTGGGAGCAGGGAGGAATCCCGTCCATCTTCCTTCAGGTGAGGGTGAGAGGAGCAGAGCCCACTCCCCTGACTGCAGGCAGGGACAGTGCTGGGAGCAGGGAGGAATCCCGTCCATCTCCCTTCAGCAAGGTGAGAGGAGCAGAGCCCACTCCCCTGACTGCAGGCAGGGACAGTGCTGGGGGCAGGGAGGAATCCCATCCTTTTCCCTTCAGCAGGGTGAGGGTAAGAGGATCAGAGCCCACTCCCAACTGCAGGCAGGGCCGTGCTGCCACACACGCTCTCTTGTCTGCCTGTGCCAGCTGTGCCACCAGCACTGCTGCTGGCTTTGGCATCAGGAATTCCTAAACGGTTCTTGGCCTTTGCGTTTGTCTTGTTTTCTGTTTTTCCCCTTTTAAATTTCCTTGGCCCTTTTCCCAGCCTGTTGGACTGCTGCAAGAGAAAATGATACGATCAGACTGGTGTCGTATGCATATTGAATTTCTGGCATATGCATGGGGGAAAGAAACTCTCTCCCAGAGCCAGGAGATGAGGCAGAAAAATGGCCAGTATGGGAGAGTGCTGAACACTCAGCTAAGCAAAGAAAACCTCCAGCCAGACACTGAGCTGGGAACGTCGTGGGACCAGCACATAGAAACGGAATTATTTGGGCTCTTGTTCTGCACTTTAAGCCAGGGTGACAGAAACACAGAGCACACGGATCCTGCATCTCCCTGCATGTCTGTAGGTGCTGCTGGGGGCAGAGCACCCACCAGGCAGCAGGGCAGCCTGAGCCAGCCATCCTCCTCTCCCCTGGCCCCTGCCAGTGTGAGACAGACAGGACAGACATAAATCGGTAATGGATAAGACCCTGGGCACATTACCACTAACTAGGGAAGCTTAAAATATATACATATATTTTTATACCTATAGAAGCAATTACACATCTTCTTTATTTTTAAAACCATCTTAACCATCAGCACAATGATCCCAGAGCTGCCATCCTTAGCTATAGAAAGCAATTTGATTTACAAAAATTAAATCAAGCAGGTGAAGAGTTAAGATCTCATCTCCAAATTCCAAATTTTGTATTTTCCTTTATTTCCTCGTTGGTCCTTCAGCTGTTCACACCATGGTAGTCAATCATTGCTCCATTACACCAGGTTAATTCACTTTATTTCATGGCCTGTCATCACAGTTTAAAAGGTTATTTTCTCTTGATTATGAGACTTTGGAATAAGACAAAGCTGTTCAAGGGAAGGATGAGGATAAAAAAGTAGAAAATACAGAGAGAAAAAGCAATTTTCAAGTTAAGAAACTTTCAAGAGCATCACTCAATTTTTGAGTGGGACTCAGGCTTTTCCCGCAGGCAAGACAGGCACTCAAACTCAAAATTAACAGATCTGGAGGTACTGTTGGCTAATTATTATTCCCATACAGGCAAAGTTTAAAGAAAGAAAATGTTGTTACCATGAAATATCCATCAAGGTTAGCTGGCTTAAGGAGAAATTCCAAATACGTTTGTGTATTACACACATGAACTGCTGAAAAAATAGAATCTCTCTCTCTTTGGACTTCTTACCTCTCTGGAACCACAGAGAGGCTGTAATGGGTGTGCAAACACATTTCTTCACTACCCAAACTCTATTCACAGGCAGTACAGGATCCCTTTTTCACTGTGGGGCTGCTGTGAAGTGTTCCCTTACAAAACCAGCCCTGTGGGGTGGGGCAGATGTGCAGCACAAGGTGGAAAGCTGTGGCTGTTTCTGAGCGTGGCACAGAAGTTACTGCTCTCCTGGAGAGATTTCTGCAGCGCTGCCCTGTCTCTGTCCAGCCCCTGGGATCTCCTCGCGTCCCTGTGTTCACCAGCACGGGGGGAAGGAGCAGGAGAAGCTCCTGTCGCTGCTCCCAGCTAGTCTCCAGCAGCTCCAGCATCCCCTGGGCAGCCTAGGCACGGGCTGGACCAACACAGGATACCCTCAGGGCCTGGCAGGCACTTGCTGCCTGTAAAAACCCTACACCAAACAGACAATTAGCACTTTAAAGTACTTTTTCCAGTTGCTGCTAAAGCCTCTGATCTTGTAAGAGCATTTGGACAAGCTTTTAATGATTCTAGCCACTAATGCTATTTAACATTTCTTCAGTCAGTAGCGTCCTG
>VYZT01047490.1:0-68375 GCA_013400735.1 Pomatostomus ruficeps
TTCAGTCCTGGGAATCTCTGATGCATGTTACATGAATATTGGAGATGGTATTTTCCTTGAAACAGGATTTTGTTTTTTGCCTACTGTGTTCAGGCTTTCTCCTTCAGGTGGAAACACACTGATTAAAGTGATGCAACTTTTTTTTATTACATTTGGTTTAGGTTGTTTTGGGTTTTTTTTTTAGCTTTCTTAAAAAGTCTGTTAGTTAATGTAACTGACTTACATTAAGTGTACACATAACTTAAGTGTACCTGGGTGTGGGAAGGGGAATGCAAAAAAATTCTTGCTGGATATGAGAGGTTTTAACTGAGTCTTTTCCTTCTCTGTTTTTATCCTTTAACTTCAGTTCATATGGTTGGGATTTTGCCTGGCTTCTAATCCTTCACTTCTTACTTGTGGAATATTTCCATAGGAAGAAGCGCAAAAGTAATTTTGTATGCTGCAAAGTAAAAGTGAAATGTATCAGTCAACTTCGTGTTATTGGAAGCTCTTTCCATTGCAGTATGATCCTGATGGTGTCTGTGAAAATCATTCCAGAGGCCTGTGAGCAGAACTTGGAGTGTATCCTGCTTTCTTCGTGGAGAACTTTTCCGTTCTGTAATTATCCAAGAGATGCATCTTCTTGAGAAGTTACCAGTAAGAGCTTTATGGGGCCACTTGCTGTTTCGCCACGGGGCAGGTGGTTTGTTCATCTGCCAGGTGGTGTTGTGTTCATGTGGAGTATCATGTCCTTCACAAAACCAGGTGTGGAAATCAGTGCAGTCCATTAAAAATGTTCAGAACTAACCTGTGCGCTGTGAGTGGTTCTTTCCGGAGTGTCTGGAATTTTTGCATTCAAATAGAGATGTGTGGCCCAGCTGCTTGGTTTGCTGACAACTTCTGTCCTCCCCTTCTCTCAAGGAATATGCTCAATATCAGTAATAGTGCTCAACAACAGGTAGGCAGATTTCCTGGGAGTTCCCCTAAATCCCGTGCTGATGAAAAACCCTGTAATTTCAGTCTTCTGAAGGAAGGTGTGGGGTGAAAACCTGGACTGCACCTGGAACAGTCAGTACGGTGGTACCACACTGGTGATGGGGATTTTGCCTGGTCCTCGAGAAAGGACGAGCAGCTGCCACCCGAAGTGCTTGTTACTGCGTGGGAGTGGTGGCTTGGAGACTGAGGCACCTGTGGTGTGATGGGGCTGTTAAAAGTTTGTGGTTCTTGTATCCATTTAATTGAAGAGGGGCTCTAGGGAAAGCAGTTGGGGAAGCAATTAAGGAAGCTACAGCCTCAGAGTGTAGCTTTTATTCAGGAGTAGAGTTGGCTGATGTGCAGATTCTGTAAAATACTACCAGAAACAGGCTTGTATTCACACTGCCTGGGAACCAGACAGGACAGGAGGAAAAGGTTCTGACAAGATCTTTTACTACCTGTGAAAAAGAAATGATCCAATGATGAAGCTTGCAGATACAATGCAAATTCCAACATTTTGTAACAAATTTCAGTCTGCAGCAGGAGCCTGGATTGGGTTGTTTCTTTATGTCACCAGGTAACAACGGCTTTTGAGGAGGTGGTGTGAGCTAAAGGTAGGTCCTTTTTGTGTCATCAGACCGTTGTTGTAGCCAAATCTGGGATGGTGTGGCTTGGTCCCAAGTATTGCTCTGATTCTCTGACCTGACCCTGGGCAGATTTCAGGCATCTTGGAATTATAGAATGGTTTGGATTGGAAGGGAACTTAAAGCTCATCCAGCTCCAAGCTTTTGCCATGGGCTGGGACACCTTCGACTAAAAGCCCCCTCCAGCTTGGCCTTGAATACTCCAGGGATGGGGCACAGGCAGGTTTCCATGGATGCAGGAGGCTGGTGATGTGCAGGGCAGCTCACCTGTGACACTCCTGCTCACCACAGAGGTTTTTACCCAGCCCTGCCTTCTCTTCAGCAGCTTTCATGCTGAGTGTTAGGAGCCCATGTGCACAAACTAAACCATTTTCTGACTGAAAGGAAAACCTGAGGAGGAGACAGGTAACTGCCTTCAGTGGTTGGTTGCAGATCCGATGTGTCAATATTGTTAAACTTCTAAAGGATCAGAGATTGCCATGGCAATTCCTATTCCCCAGGGATATTTTCCCTCAGCTCAGCATAGACCTTGACAGTGATCTCCACTGGCTGCAGGCACTCCTGTGATCCTCACCCTGCCTGCTGTCCTGGAAGAAACCCAAATTTTCTTCCAACACTTGAACTCATGACAGATCGCAGTGTGTGGGAGTGACATGAGATGTGATAGCTGGCAGATGGCTCAGGCCTTTTTCTTCTTCTTCCTGCAAGTTCTCCTTTCCTATTCCATTTCATGTTTCCTTTTCTGCACACAGCAGTTCCTGAGCTTCAGTTGTCAGACCATGTGTGCCTGTGCGTTGCTTTGAAGGGCTCCGTGCAAAGTGATCAGAGAAAGGAAACTTTGCTGGAAGGTCTAAATCCTTCCTTTAGAAGTTTTCCAACCTGCCTTGTCTGACTGGAAACCAGACAGACACAAATCATTAACAGGGAGTGGATAGCGCTGCTGCAGCGAGGGAGACAACACTCCTCTCCCTGGTATTTGAACTATTTATTTCTGGTGGTTAAACCTGATGTCACTTGCTTGTGTTTGTTTTTTGAACTTGAACCGAGGCCTGTATGTGTGCCTGGCAAAAGGGGGATGGGGCAGCCAGGGTGTAGTTTTATAGCAGGACTGGAAACCCTCAAACCATTCCAAGAATATTTGTAGGCCACAGAAGTTCACCCCACGCTGCACTGGGGATTTTTGTGGCGGTTGTGCAACTCCCCTGCTTCTCTCCTGAGCACTGGCAATCCAAGGAGCTTTTGAAAATGCAGGTAGAGGAAAATGTGTTTCTTTTCCTCAGCATTTCAAACCAAAACATATCCTTCCTACTCCTGCTGCTGGGATTTCACCAAAGCCCCCTTCAGCAGCACACAGTTGAACAGAGTGACCTTTTATCTGTCCTAGCAGGAAGGAACCCTAATCAAATGCAGCCCAGAACTCAGCTTTGGAACAGGCCTTACATTTTTAATGAAACTTTGAAAACAAGCTTGTTCTATAAACAAAAATGTTCCTTTCTTTAAAAAGAAAAACCCCAATACAAAGCAACTGCATTATCTCCAGGCTAATAAAGAGTTGCTGCCAATTTCCGTGCACTCCAAAATCTGCTTCAACTTTCTTTGATGAGCTATTTTTCATGGAGTGCTTTGATCTGAGGAGGAAAAGCTGTGTGGGTTTAACTCTTGCTGTTTGTCCCTGCTGCCATCAGTCCTGGTGATGTGGTGAGAATGGATTTGGAGTGTAGTGAAGAAAAACACATTTGTCAATAGTTGTGGATGCAGAGGCTGGAAAGAAAAGAGAATTCGATGTTGATTTTTAATGTATTTGCACAGGTTATCACCCACTTCTGCACACGAGTTCTTCTTTTCATATCCTATTTTCCCCCTCTCCTTTTCTATTAATAGAGATAATGGATGTGTTTGTACAGTGAGATGTGCCCATGGGCATGACCTGAACAGCCAGGGGGGTGGCTGCCCCTCATTTCCTACCAGCACTTCCAGCCTTGACTTTGAGCAGCTTTGGGGGAGTTTATCAGAGTCAGTGCCCATTGGAAATGGGAGCTGGGTGCTGTTGGTGGCTTAATTCAACTTTGAATTCAAACAGCTCTTTATAGCTGGGTGGAGGTATTAACTCCAGAGAGTCAGCATGAAGCAAATACAGGTAGAAGCAAACAGGACTTGAACAGAGTCATGGAGCCTCCCCTGCTTCTGTCAACAGCAAGGCTCCAGCTCTCCATGGAATAGCTTTGAACAGTTACTCACCTGTCTGAGATTTATACCTGCAGGCAGGATGGAATAGTTCTGCATGTTGCCCATAGGGATAATAAGGATTTAATAGTCTTATCTGCCATGGAAATTCTGATTATGGACTGTCAGACCTAGTCATATATATATATATGTATATACACACAGAGAGATAGAAAAAAAAAATATATATATAAGATATGTAAATATAAATAAATATGTATAAACATTAATAAATATGTATAAATACAAATAAATATGTATACACACACACACACATATATATATGTGTAACAAATCCCACACCAAACAAAAAATAGCCCAACTATTCATGGACCCAAAATTACTCCTAAGACAAAATAAGGAGATCCTCACCCTGTGTTGTATCTTGCTGTTACATCACCCTTTGGTTTAAGCTTCACTTGTAATGAGAAGAGAATTAAACTGCACGTGGCCCTCACCTCCTCAACCTCCTTGGGAGAGAGGGACAGCCTCAGTCCTGTAAAATGTCCAAGGAGCAGTACAGGTTGGCATTTTTGAGTTTTCCATGCCTTTTGTTAAAGGAAATACAGTATAAACAAGTGGCTGTTGCTGCTAATCCTTTCTGAAGTGACTGGAGGGAGGCAGTTATGAAACACAATATTCAACATGAAAACACAATTAAAGTGTCCATTTTTGGCATTCCATCTGTGCAGGTTTTCAGGCTTGCAGCTTGACTCACTGCCTTTACAGTTGTGCTGCAACCCACCAGCGTTTTGTGCTTTTAAATAATTTTAAAATAATAATATTGTTACTGTATTTTTTCATCAGCGTGTTGTCAAGATGGCAGCATCCCCTATAAATCCCAGTTAGTTTTCTGCAGTGCTGGATGTCTTGGATGCCTCCATTGACTTTTCCCCTTTGTCACTGCAGTATTTCACACTGCTTTGCTTTCTAATATTTCAAAGCTCAAGAAAGGCAGGATATGAGCACCAGCTATATCAAATTAAAAGCAACATTACTCTGATTTTTTTTCCTGTTTCCTGGCCTGTGGAAGAATTCATATTATTATCTCGGTGCATTTAGTTTTACCTGAAGTAATAACTCATCATCGCATCTGAAGCTGACAGTATTCTGCAAACAAACCAGCCATTTGAAAGTGAAAGCTTCTTATCTTCAAGGAAATAATGACTGTAGTAATTAGTCACTGTCTCTAAGACTCGCATGTGCTGCGTTTCTGGAATACTTTACTGGGAAATTCTGTTTTGTAAACAAGGCAGAGCTGTTTTGTGTCAGACGACTTCTAGGAAGAGCAATATAAATCAACTGCTGCTTCTCAGCTTCCCTGAAATCTCTTCCGGGAGTTTCTTTATGGAGAAGAGCAGCTTTTACCTGCCTGTTTTAATACAGAGACACAGGGACTTTGGTCATCACACAATAAAATTGAATTTTAAGCCACTGCCTTCATGAAAAGCCAAAAAAGCTCTCCAAAAACCCAAAGTGACCAAACAAACCCCCCATGGCCAATTAGAACAAAAAACCCCAGTGATCCCTCTGTTCAGTGTAAATCCAGCTAAGTAAGATTTCAATTTTTTTGTTGTAAAGCAGTCATATCAAATCAAGCTTTGTCCCTTCTCTCCTCTCCATGGTGCAGGCAGGAGGAAGTTTCAGCCACTCTTTGTTTTCTTTCCGTTTTGTAACCTGGCACAGGTACAATCTGCAATAAAAAGAAAAAATAAAAAGAGGAAAACCCTCCTGTTTCACTTTTGCAGCTGCAGAGACCCCTGAACACTCAAAGCGCTCAGGCAGGTGTAGCAGCTCTGTTTGGGTGTGTCAGGCACCGGCATGGAAAAGCTGCTGCTGCATTTTCATTTCCTGTAAATAAACAGTGGGCATATTCAGGAAGGCACTGGAAATGGCTAAATCAAAAAGCAGGAGGTTCTTGTCACCCTGTCAGCTCTTTGTTGTGCTTTCTGGGAAACCCAGCAGCAGTATCGAGGTAGCAAAGCGGAACTCCATGGGTGAGTTAATCACAGCTGCCGTGGTCCTGAGGAGGTTCCCAGGTCACTTCTTGCCCTGCGGCCTCACCTGTGGCTTTATTGGCACCACAGAGACAACGCCCTGTCTCGCTCCTTGCCTGCCCTGTGCCACCCTGCCCTGGCACCTGGCTTTCCCCACAGAGGCTGAGGGATGCAGGCTGTGGCTGGGGTTCTTGCTGCACCCCATTTTGGGAGCACACAGTACAGCAAGAGCCATGCTGCACTGGCTGGGTGTGGGATGGAGGATCCCGTGCCTGCTGAGGAATGCAGGACTGATCCAGCAGGTCTGTGAGCCTTCAGAGCCCTACACCCAGCTATCCCCCTGGTTTGAGGGGTCTTCCCTGTCCAGTTCTCCTCACTGCATCCCACCTGTGCTCTGACACTGTGCCTGGTGCTCCTGCCTCAGCCTGGCTCCTGACACCTTGTGTCACACCGGCAGGAGTGACGAGGGCCAGGCTCTCTCCGAGGTGTTGCTGCCATGACTGCACCAGTTCAGTGATGAGAAACAGGGGAGCTGCTCTCCTGACAGGGCTCCCCAGGAGCTGCAGCTGCCTCCTCATTCCCACACTCATCCTGCATCGCTCTGTGAGAGATGCCACCTCTTTTTTCCACAGGCATTGGCAGGTCTGTGTATGCTGTGTGCATGGGTAGATGGAGGGAAGAAATTCCTCCCTCTGAGGGTGCTGAGGCACTGGAACAGGTTACCCAGAGAAGCTGTGGCTGCCCCATCCCTGGGAGTGTCCAAGCCCAGGCTGGACATGGCTTGGAGCACCCTGGGATAGTGGAAGGTGTCCCTGCTCATGGCAGGGGGTTGGGAAGAGATGATCTTTAAGGTCCCTTCCACCCCAAACCATTTGGGATTCTTTTTTTAATATAGATCACATCCAAGTTGCAAGCGATGAAGCAAGGGTCAGGAAATGGTACTACCAGGTAAGCAATGAGCTCTGCAAGAGCAGGTTTATTCCTGAGTGGGAGATGTTAGGGATGAGAAGGTATTTCACCACTTGGACATTCAGTCCTTCCTGCTGCCATGGGGAGTGGGGTGGCAGTGAGAGAGCTCCCTCCCCACTGCCCTTGCTGATCAGCTTCCCTTGGAAACAGCAGATCTGTGGGAGTGAGCCTGGCAAAGGCAAACACACGGAGACAGCAGAGCTGGCTGTGCCTGAGGACACACACACAAAGAAGTGTGGCTGTGTCTCTAGCTCATTTTAGCTGTATTTTTACAGGACTTTTAAAGGGCATGTAGCAATAGGGAAAGGGATAATAGGTTTAAAGTGAAAGAGGGAGGGGTTAGATTAGGTTTTAGGAAGAAATTCCTTACTGTGAGGTGCTGTGAGGTAGTGAAGCCCTGGCACAGGTTGCCCAGAGAAGCTGTGGCTGCCCCATCCCTGGAAGTGCCCAAGGCCAGGGTGGATGGGGCTCTGAGCAGCCTGGGATAGTGGGAGGTGTCCCTGCCCGTGGCAGGGTTTTTAAAAATTACTTTTAAGGCCCTTTCCAACTCAGACTGTTCTGTGATTCTGTGATGTTTTCCTGCTCCTGAGCAGGAGGCAGGCAGGCCAGTAGTGTCACTGAGGAGCCTGGCCAGCCCTCAGCTATGGAGGACATTTGCAGAAGCAGATGCCAGAGAAGACAACCTGCCCTCGGGCTTTGCTGGCAGAGCTGCTCCTGAGCTGGAGCACCCCGTTTGCAGAACTCAGAACCCTCATGGCCACTGCCCACACCCCCTCTGCTCTGGGTGTGCTCCGTGTCGGGACAGAGCCAGCTCCTGTCTCCCTGCCACACATCACACACACCCAGCCCTGTCTGCTCTGGCTGAGTCAGGTCCTTCAAATCCTCCAACCCAAGGGGATTTAGGCCCAGTGAGCACTGACCATCCATTTTTAGCCTTGACAGGAGGACAGCCAGCTCCTCTTGGAAAAGGCATGGCTGCACCATGCCTATGGTGGGCACTACGTTAACCAGTCCTTACTCACCCAGGACGGGATAAAGCAAGAGTGACCTGCGGTGACATCCTGTCCTGCTCCCCAGGCAGCATTCGGCACTGATTTCCAGAGAAATCCCATGCCTTTGGTGAGTCAAGAACACCCCCATGTAAAGGAAAACCTTTCCTGGGAGAACAGAGGCTGCCTGGTCTTGCCCCAGTGTACTTTGCTTTGTGCCTATGAGTTCAATGGACTCTTTGCATTCAGCTGGGCTGAGCACGGTGTTCCCAACTCAGCTCATCCACTTACAATAAAATGACTAATTCATGAGGAAATCATATCTAAATTACCCTGGTTTAAATCATCGGAGGAGCTGAACATGCAGGGGAACACAGAGATCTAGGGCAGGAAGGGAAAGTCTTTCTGGATCCGAGGTTTCAGCCAAGTTCCTCTGGGAAGAGAGCAGATCCCTTCTGCAGAGTTTCCATGCAGGATTCTGTCTGTCTGTAAAGGAGCTGCATCAGCCCCTGCACACCCTGCCACAGGCAGGAGTTGTGCAATCAGCAAATCTGTCCTGAACCACAGCAGGAGAAACAAGCTGTGGCCATCACTGTCCCTGCCGCGAGACAAGCAAGAAACTTCAGCTAAAAAAAAAAAGTGCAAATGGGTTTGCACTGGCAACTTCATTCTGGAGGAACATAATTAGTGTTCTATTGATAGGGTTCTGCGTCCCTGTGACTTTCTTGACTTCTCTCTCAGGCGATGTTGGTAGCCAGAGGTGGCACCAGCGCTGTGTTCACACAGAGCTTCACGAGCAGGACCTGCATGAGGAATGGGGGTGGCAGGAGGAGTTTGCTGTCCCTGCAGAACGTCCAGCACCAGCGTCACCATCATTCACAGACTCATCCTAGGGCATGCAGTGCATCACTGGAATTCATTCAGGTCCCATTTCAGGTTATGTGGTCAGCTCCTTGAGGCAGAAACTGTGCTTCACTTAACACCTGCAGACTGCCCAGAAATTTGGGGCTGCCATGGTATGAACCCTTCTTCCAGAGAAATGAACATGCAGGGTTAGAAGTGGAAAAAAAATTAATGATGTCTGCTCTAACTTCTAGAAAAAGGAGACACCCATTCCCATCTTGTCCTGACAGATATTTGTCCCCTGGTGGAACATGGCTGTCCTTGGAGAAAGCTGGATGAATTTTAAACTGAGAAGCTCAATTTTAGGTGCCAGTTTTAGGTGCCCATGTGGACAAATGCTGTGGAAATGGTGTTAGGACTGGACTGAAGAAGCAGCATTCCGATCTGAGAGGTTTAGTCTAAGATTTGAGGTCAAAGTTGCAACTTGAGCCAAACCCCTTTGGGATGATTCACATCAGAGACCCTCACTGGGATCTGTGATTACTGTAAAATTGCCAGCTGGTAAATCCCAGCTTGATATGGAAGAAAATACTGAAAAAACTTCATGGTAGACTCAGTGTTGAGAGGGCAGGCATTGGCTCCATTTCAGCTGTCGTGGTTTTAGGGTTTGTTTGTCTTTCTGGTGGCTGTGCCTGTGGGACCACTCAGGGCTGGATAGCTGATGCACATTTCTTATGGATTCATATTCCTGGCAGAGGTGTTTGAAATGATCAGTAGCTTTTGATAGTGGCAAAATTTACTGCCAGCACCATGTAATCACTGAGAAAAGTGGCTATTATCCTCCCCACCCCACTAACTCCTCGAGGATAAAAAAAAATAATCTAAAAATTTTGTGTAATTTTCTCCTTTGATCCTCCCTTGGCAATTCTTTAGAACAGTGGTTGCGCAGCTGGGAGTGGGGAGGCTGATGTGGGTGTCGTGTGAAGGATTTCAGTGTGTTTTGTGAAGGGGTAATGAAACAGCCCTCAAAGATGGGGAGTCCTTTCAAATGATTAGTGCCTTTCACCTGCGTAAAGACAGACCTCATTAATATTCCTCTGGGACTTGTTGAACAGTATGTATCAGCAGGAAAAGAAATGTCAGGCTCTTATGCGTGTCCTTGTTATTATGCTGCTGTTCCTTACATGAGAATACATTTTGATGGGCTAAAAAGAGGTTCTTAATGGACTAGAGTAGCTAATACTATAATTCTCAATAAATGAGATACTGGAGAAGACAAAAGGTTTCAGCTTTGGGCAGTGTGGGAGGTGGCTGGGGCTGATGCCAGCTGATGAACCTGTATTTGGGCAGAAGAAGGTGTAATCATGCCTGATGTAAACCCTGCAGCCATCACGTGGCAGGAATACACCTGTTAGGCCTCTTGCATCCATGAATCTGTAACTGGAATTTTGCCTCTTGAGCCTGGTATGCGATTTTGTGTGCAAATGGAACTGCCAAACCTACTTTGTTAAAGATTGTATTGCAACTTGAGAGACATGCCAGCAGCACGAAGACATTTCAGCCACATCCAAGTGACCAGAGCCTTATTCTGGTGCTGGGCAGCAGTGCCTGGCACTTTGTTCCTTCGTCAAGGCCAGCAAAGCCCTCAGTTTCATTCTTTACACACAGCCCAGCTGAGGGGTGTCGGTGTCCTGTGTCCCTCTGCCTCATCAATGCCAACTCCTGCCTTGGATGGACCCCCTGCAGCAGGAGGGACTCCAGTGCCCTTCCTGAGCCTGATACAGAATCAAAGGATGATTTGGGTTGGAGGGGACCTCAAAGATCATCTTATTCCACCCCTGCCATGGCAGGGACACCTTCAACTACTCCAGGTTGCTCCAAGCCCTGTCCAGCCTGGGCTTGGACACTTCCAGGGATGGGGCAGCCACAGCTTCTCTGGGCAACCTGTGCCAGGGTCTCCCCACCCTCACATAAAGAATTTCTTCCTAGTATCTGATCTAAACCTCCTCTCTTCTGGTTGGAAGCCACTTCCCCTTATCCTGTCACTTTTTAATGGGACTGGCCTCACTGGGAGCACAGATTGGAGTATGAGCTCCCCTCCCTGCAGATCAAAATGCTCCTGCTGCGCACCGAGGGAAATGGCAAAAGGGTTTGGCTGCGGATCCTCCTCTGATGCCTGCTGTGATTCCTGCTCCTCATCTGGGTAAGGAAGGATGGGGAGCCCCACAGCACAGAGCACCCGTGGCTGTGCTGCCAGGCAGTGAAGGTACAGCAGCAGCTGAGACAGGGCAGCCAGGGCAGCGTGTGCCACATCCCCAGGGCTGATCCAGGCACTTCTATCTGCCCTGGATCACCTGCAGTGCTTGCAGAGAAGTTCATTTTCCAGGCGATTCGTTGAAGGCACCACCCTGCAGCTTCAGGAGGACTGCACTGTGTAAACCAGAGGGTGAATTCTGATATGACTCATGGTGCTGAAACGCAATTTTTGCCGAGCTCTGGAGAAGACAGGGCTCAAAAATAAAATTTAGAAACCTCCGGGAAACCCTATCTGGCAAACAGGCGTTGATTTTGACCCCACTCTGTGGAGTGGGGGGTCACAGCACAGCACAGGGTTCAGTTCATTTTTGAAAGAACGTCCCAGGGGTTGTTACTCACTTTTACAGCCTGCAAACACCATTCTCACTCTGCAAATTCCGAGTTCCTCCTGCAAGTCACACCATCGAACCCCTCTCCATGTACAATGTGTCTTTCAGAGTGATTATTGTCTCCCTAGTTAAAAGTTAACGACTGGGATGAGAAAAGACCTTTGTCCGGGAGATAAATTCAGAGGTGTTACAAGGTTGTTGCACTGGAAATAATGGACTTAATCTCAGTGTTGGAAGTAGTAAACACTCTGAGTTAGCCTGCATGGTTCATGTTTGAAAGAAAGAGCTGCACCACACTAATTGGTACAAGCTTTTAATACTAATCAGCTTGTAACCTTTTCAGTTTAATGTATTTTCATGCAAAAGATGCCTGAATCTGTAGAACACCTACGTGAAGCCATATGAATGTCTATAATTCAGTGCAGCTCAAAACTGTGGGTGCCACTGAGCGTTCACAATTTTCTCCTCAGCAGAAAGTTAGATAAATACATAAATATAAATGTAGCCTTAGAAATGCAATTTTTTCTGCCTTTTGCATGTACTTGCCAGTGGATGCAGCTGGATGACCTGGCACAACTCAGTGTTTTATGAAGGTTCTTAGCACTGTGCAGCCACCAGGCAGCACCTGATGCTCCCTGCATGGGTGGGAAAGGCAGTCTGAAGCACAGGTCAATGGATAAATCACCATGCAGGGTGGAGAAATGACACAGCTTGCAAGATAAAATGAAAGACTGTCAACAAAGGGGAGATTCCTGTACTTTTTGTCCACTGCAAGCCCGGATTTCCCCGGCTCGGGATAACTCAGCCTTGGCTCAACAACCCTAAAATGAGTGATGTGTTCTCTGCAAGCCACAGAGCTGGGAAGAGTCACTGCCCCTGGAGATCTGCCCTTGAGAGCACACACAGCAGGCAGGAGCAGGAGGAGGAGGATCAAAGTCTTGAGTGAGGGGAAGAAAAAATTACAGCCTGGAAGAAATGAAGTTGTCCTTTATGACACCCTTGTTGCCCCAGTGAACTTTGAGGAGCACACGATGTTTCAGACCTGTTACCTCATCAGGAACATATTTCTTCAGCTCTTCCTCATGATAAGAAATCACCTTCCTGCAGCCAGACCCTGTTGGCCAGTCCTGGAGTGCCCTGGACAGCACTGGGGAGTGGTGGGAGGGCAGCTGCCGCTGAGGAAGCACTGAATTCCCAGTGTGAGCGTGGTTTAACCTGCTGCCTGCACAGCTCCCTGTGCCTTACCCATGTCTAGGCTGCCCACCATGCTCCACAGGGTCCAAGGGGGTAGTGGAGCAGGGGTCCCAGCCACAATCACGAGTCTCCATGGCTATTTCAAAGCCTGGCAAGGAAAAGTGGTGGAAAACACTTCTAACAGGCATGGTAGGGATTTGATTTTTAATATAACTCTGCCCGAAATGAATGATTTCTTTTGGAAGGGAAATAATAGCTCAAACAAGCACTGCTCTGAATGCTCATTTCATTTAGCTGAGCCTTGTTCAGTAAAGAAAATGAAACATCAACCTTTCAAGTTTGTACTGGTTTTTGGGTTTTTGGGGGGGTTTTTTGATGGGGAAATTCACTCATCAAAAGGGAAATCTTTCCACCTTTCCAGAGTGGTGGTCAGTGCCCAAAGCCTGTTGGTGTTCAGGATGCATTTGGTCAATGCTCTGAATAACAAGATGTAACTTCTGGCCAATCCTGAAGTGGTACCACGAGCACTGTGGGACGAACTGGATTCCAGGGCTTACCCAGGGCAGCTGCTCACTGGGCATTCCAGAAGGCATGGCTTGGGCACACAAATTCGAGGAGGATTTATCTGTTTCCGTGTTGATTTTCTCGTGCCGTTTTCCAGCCTGGAGTGTGTCCAGCTGCCCTGAGCCCAGAACACCATCAGAGGGCTGAAAACAAGCTCTTCTTCATATAAAATGACAGAGCTGCTCCAAGTCCCTGACAGTTTGGAGCCTTAGGGCAGAGGATCTGCTGGGTCTGCCAGCCAGGCTGTAACTGCGCTTCCACAGAGTTTGGAAAACAGAGATTTTTCCTCAGAGACTTTATAGCAAACGTTGGCTGTGACAACACTGGTTTACACTTTCCAAACCCTCCTGGTTCTAAGTTTGTCTTGCAACAGAGCCAAGAGTGGTGCTACAAAAATGTCTGCAGATAGCTGCTTTGTGTGTGTGCTCGTGCCCCAGCACACCTGTGATTCCTGACTACGTGCCAAAATAGCCAGAAAGATTTTTTTGTGTGTGTGAGTTTGATTTCTTACTAACCAGGAGCCAGCTCTGCTACACCACCATGTCTGACCTGCTGGTTACAGCTTCTTTATTTTTGAGGACGTCTAATAGGTGGGTTTGGCCAGAAGTTTTTATTTTCTGATAATGGGAACTGTTGGGTTTTGCATCCAAGAACCATAAGGTGCTTCACAAATGTGGGTCTCCCTGTTTGAAAGCGGGGGGAAACCCTGGCTTGCTGACTCACTCTGGAAGAGATTTGAAGCCAGTGACAGATTATTAGGTTTATTATTATGACTTACTGGGGTTTTTTGTGCTATCACAGCACTCACACACAGACCTCCAGTGTCCGATTTTTTCAGAGTCCAAACAACACCCCTGCCTAGGCACTGCCCTGGAGAGCTGGGAGAAAGGAGACATCACCTGCTGCTCTGCCATCTTGCCTAGGAAAGGAGCACCCAAGCTCTTTTTAAACACACTTCAGAGAGTTCTTGCTGTATTTTGCTGGCACAATCTTATTCACGAGGGTGCTGCATTGAAGATGGTGGTGCATACAGAAGGATGGCTCAGGAGGGCCCAGAACAACCTCTTGGGCAGTGATTTATTTGATTTGGGAGTCAGAGCAGCAGCTGGATAGTCCTACATGAGGCTCCTTTCATATAAACTCCTCTGTGGGCTGGGGTTTGAGTGCTCCTCGTCACTGACAGGCATGTTCCTTTGTTTTATAGCCACAGGTAAATCGAGGAGATGGGAAACAGGCAAATACGGGGAGATTTTGCATGAGTGGGGTAGAGGATTTGGCCACTCTGCTCTCTCACAGAAACTTTCACATTATGACAGGAGAATAAAAGCAGTGTGCATGCTCTTAATCCCACAGAGCTGGCACGAAGGTAAGACTTGGTCTTTAGATGTTTCCAGAGAAGAGGGGTAGTTTGCAGTAAAAACCTGCTGCTTAAAAAGGGAAAATTGAAGAGTACATGACAGTGCTTCTCCTGGCAGGCTCGTACTCCCACATGGAGCAGATGCTGTTGTTGTTGCTGCTCAGAGGCAGCTCTGAGATGAACAATTTCCACGTACAGATACTCCTGTGGCATTGCATGACCTGTGTGTCAACAGACACTAAACTTCCCTTGTAAATTGGCTGCTGTGGGGGTATTCACATTTTTAAAAAGCTATTTCCCTTGCAAGACATGCAGCCCCGGGTTGATCTGATTATTAAACCACACTAAAAACCAGAGTAATGGGCTGTGGGATCTCACAGCTTTAAAAAAAAGGAAGTAAAATCCCAGAGCTCGTCATCAATTTCCCAGGCTAAATGGTGTGGAATTGTTACAACCCATTTCATGTTCAGCTTTGATCACAAGTCTGGGAGTAGCAATGCAAGGCTGGGGTGCACGTGGCACTGTCATGATGCTGAAAGGTGCAACAGCTCACAGAAAGTTCTCTGTAAGACACCTGCTGTGAACTGAAACGACAGGGACACAATATCCACTCTTATTCCTTGGAACAGGGGGAGAAAAGATTAAATCACACCCGAGGCATCTGTCTCCCTGCCTCCAAAAACTTCATTCTCATGCTAAGTCTAGTTTTGAAATGTCACCTTGAAAATGTGTGACATTTTAATGGGCTGATTGCCAGGATTCTCGAATCCTTTAATTAGCATATGAATCACAATGTTAAATATTGTGGGAATAGCATAAGAAACTAGAATTATAAGAGAATGCCTTGCATTTCCCTTGCTTAAACCTATCCTGGGAGGACTGTCTCTTAGAAATCTAATATTACAAAGACAAATGAGATTAAAAAAAAATGCTGTGGTATTCCCATTCATGCCATTAGCTGGTTGTGATTGTATGGGTTGCTTTTTTTTACAGCTGCCTACAAAGAGCAGCCTGGGTGTTTTCTGTTCTTTCAATAACCCTCACAGCACATTACAGCATCCCCACAGTCACTACTGCAGCCCTGAGCATGGGTTGCATTCCCTTTTCCCACCTTTCACCAATGTCTTCTGTTCATCTCTCTCCAGTAAACAGTTTTTTGGTGACTCCTAGAAAGGGTGGAGCCAAAACAAGCCATCAATTCCCAAAAATCTGTGTACTTCAATTAGAGAAAGGCAAGGAGCCTGCACTGTGCAAGGATCTCCTTTGTGCCAGGGTCCATGGCTAGGCTGGAGAGAGTTAACACAAGGATAAATGTTTGCTGGATTAGGGTTTGTGGTTAGAGAAAATCCTTCCAGCTGAAGCAAAACTTCCTACAAGGCTCTAACTCTTCGGAAGTTTCGGTGGGAGGAGGGTGCAGTCAAGTTTGCACAGCAGGTTTTCTCATCTGATGTGAGTAGCTCTGTGCAGGACTTGGCAAGGCCGAAGCAATTGTTCCTGGCTCCTGCACAGCTCATCTGCTCTGGGAGCTGATTTGTGACGGAAATCCGCTTGAATGGAGATGGTAAACTTGATTTACTTGTGCAAAAGTAGTGAGGAATTCCACAGCAGAAAAATCCAGGTTGCAATGCACTTTGGATTATAAGATTTAGTAAAAGAAAAAGGGCACAAGCCACATGATTCAGATTCAACTTTCAAGCGTCAGAAGTTTAAGGTTAATCAAAACTAGGGTGTAGTTCATCCATTCATGAAGATGTCTATGTGAGTTGGAGCTGACCCTGTGCTTGGATATTCCCATTTCCCTTGGGGTCTGTCCAAACCCAGGGATCAGAGCCCTTTCCAGTTTGCAGCAGAAAGTCCAAAACCACACACAAAAAGCTGTTTAAAGGAGGAGGCACCAGCAGACAGAACTAGCTGTGAGTCTGTCCTGGGTCTCTGGAAACATCCAGGTAGGAACAGGGCAGAGGGATGGAAGTTCTGAAGTGATTTGGATCTTCCTGAGACATTGGAGAGTAACTGAAATAATAAAGTTTTGTGCAAATGAAAGAGACCAAACACGGGAAATAGCACTGGGGGAAAAACAAGGGTTCAACTCAGAATTAATGTGCAGAGACAACAGGAGAAAGAATCTGAATTTCCAGAGCAGGAGGCAGGATTTGCAGTTCAGGAATTTGAGGGTTGGTACTGGAGACCTGCCAGAGAGGCTGAGCTACCTAAGGTATTTCCTGGGCCGTGGAGGGAAGGATTGGCCCCCTCCTGATCATCCTTCTGACAAACCAGCTGCAGAATTTGTGCCACCCTCATTGCAAACACACCCAGCAAAGCTGATGGGGCAATCCAGGAGCTCAGACAGGGTAAACCTGGGCAGTGTGGCTGGCAGTGTGGGAGATGCCAGCATGCCAGGGTGCCTGGAATCCCTGGACCCAGCAGCCACGCCATGATCGGACCCAAAACCCTCCTGGAGGACAACCTTTCCCAGCTGGGAGAAACCAGGAGCAGGTGAGCAGCTTGGATGTGGCCTGACTCTCGTGGGGGATTTATTCCAGCCTTCCTTTGGTGAGATGGAGCACAGGAATCAACCACAGCACTCTCTGTTCACACAGCTGCAGCACCCGGGCACAGCTTGGCTCCCAACCATCACAAAACCATCAGTGCAATGGAAGCTCTTCATGAGGTACCACAGGAACAATTTTTAAGGCTTTTCCTCCAAGGAAAATCATCCCCCCCCTCTCCTGTACAGCCCCTTACCTTGTGTTCATTATGGGAGCAGTGGTCTTTAGGAACACGGACAGTTCTCATGTGAACACACACACAAAATGAAACAATAACACCCATTTCTGTAGAAGAATATATTATTTAGCAGATCAGGTTAAAAGTAAAAAAAAAAAAATCTGTACATCTTTGAAGGTGTCTCTTGTTGTGGTTTTTTTTTCATCAACAAGGATAAAAATGTGTTTGCACCATGGTTATTTCAGCTCTGTGCTCCCTTCTTTGCTCATGCTGAAGGGTCACATGGTGTCCAGCTGTACCAGGCCACAAAGCAGCCCTGAAAACTCACTAAGGTTTCTTCTGATTTCTTCTGGTGTAGAAAAAAAAAAAAAAAGAAAATTGCATCCACTATGCTGGGCTTCTGAATGTACTGTGAACACTATAAAATTCAGAGGATAATACAGAGAAATGTGTCATTGGGGCCTACTAGGCAAACAAAAATATCTGCCAGGACCCTTGTCAGTGTGTAAGCATCTGGCGAGCTATGCTGTCATTAGCACACTGCTGTACACATACAGAGAGCATCCTGGCTGGAACAGCTCCCGGTGCCAGTGGATCGTTTCCCAGAAAAGGCTCCTTGGCTACAATCTGATTTGTCTCTATGGCCTGTGGGCAGCCTGGTCACCAAAAAGGCCGATCTGCTGAAGGCTGGAGCTGTGCTGCAGTGTCCGCAGGGAGAATCCTGCTGGGAGGCTGCTGTGGGAATGTTGGAGTGCGGGGAATCCTGCCAGGAGGCTGTGCTGAGAATTCAGGAGCTTGGGGAATCCTGCCAGGAGGCTGTGCTGAGAATTCAGGAGCCCAGGGAATCCTGCCAGGAGGCTGTGGAGGGAATGCCAGAGTCCGGAGAGCCTGCGGTGTCCGGCGGCAGCAGCACCTCTGTGAGGAGGCTGCAGGCTGCAACTCCATCCCTGCCACCTCTCCCTGTACGGTCCCACTTGGATTTTGACGTAGCCACCACATCTGCTTGGCAAATACAGCGTTTCTCAAAACCAGAGCAGCCTCAGGGCTGGTGGCTTTTTGTTCAAAGGCTGTTTCATCTCACTTTTCGGTGCTGCTGGTCGTCAAACCTTCACTTTTCTGTTTCTGCAGCTGGAACAAAGAGCAGAGCAGGATTAATCCCCCTGACTCACCCTCACAGTGCTGCTTCCCAGTGCTGCTGAGAGTCCCATGCTTGGCTCTGCACAAGGCATGTGCAACATTTCCTGGGAAATAATAGGCAGCAGCTTGGAATATCACAGGCATTGTTTCATCCAAACAGCTCCGGATGAATGTCCTGAGTTAACAGAACTCAGTCTTTCTCATCATCTATCGTGCCAGGCTCTCAGATTATTAATTAAATCCTCTTGTTTCAGGATATTTCTGAATTCTAAGACCTATTTGTCTAAGGCCTCTTGTGCCAATACACCGTAATTAAAGCTTCATCAGTTTGTATAAAAATGCTGTTTTGACAGCTTCTGTAAACCAGAATTAAAATCACAGCTCAACTTGAAAGATGAATAAGACTCAGAGAATTTGGCAGTGATATTTGAGTTCTTTTGCCCTCGTTTGAGAAATGCTCCTCTCTAAACTGAAAAATGCCTAAAAGACTTTGTTCTCCTTTAAAACTTGGTGCCCTCAAATCCTGTGCCCTTTGATCAACAAGCCTCAGTACTTGGGCTGCTGAGGGGCTTTTCCTCCAAAGCACTTGGGAGGAGATGGGAGCTACAGCAAAGCCGCTGTTCCACTTATGGATGATCAAGTGAAGGAACTTTCATTACCCACATATCAAACAATATCAGCACAACTGGTGCTCCAGGGCACTTCCCAATTCTTTTTAATGATGGAGTGGCTGATAGTACCCTGCCTACATGGTGATTTTTTTCATGTCAGAAAACCCCTACTCTTGATGCCATTTGGACAGGTTTTGTCATGGGTCTCGGCTAGGAAAAGAGACACTGAAAGAGGTGTGCAAGGAAAATGTGCAGGGCCATTGTCACAGCATGCAGGGAGCTGGACCAGCACTCTGCTGCCTGGGCACTGGTCTCTGCCCTGCCAGGCTCCTGAGGCAATGCAGACATGCTGAGACACAGCAAACGTGGTTACCTGGAATTCCCACCTCCCCTGAGCCTTACATGTCAAAATGAGAGATGCTCTGTACAGGTAGGTGCCCAACGGGCCATAAAAGGGCTTCCCTGGTTGTGTGTTTAATCCTCCTGGGTGCTTTGCATGGCAGGGTGATTCCTCACAAAATGCCAAGCACAGCCTTGATCACACACACACGTGGCTGGAAGTTCCTTCCCAGGAAATAAACTCGTGTACTGGTGCTACAGAGCCTTGGGCTGCCCAGCCCTGGGACATTTTGCTGCAGTGTAACCCAGGCAAACCTCTTCCCAAGGGAAGGCAGAGGTGTTTGCCACTGTGCTCCCTTCAGGGGGTTATCCCTGGGGTCTGCACCTTGCAAGCAGCTCCTTTCCCATCTCCATACTTGTGTGGAGCCTGGTGGATTCTGCAAGGGCTCTTTCTTGCTGCTTGTGGCACACACCTCTCTCCAGCCATGTGTGATGAACGTGTTCCTCAGGATGGTGATTATGCCATAAGCATTCCCACTGTTTCGGAATTAAGATGCTGCTTAATTATAATGATTGGCTTATTCAATCATAAAGTTTAGTGTATAGTGGAGATAACTGGAGTTTACCTCTTTCATAGCATCGTCTATCTGTTTTAACCCCTCGTAGTGGTCCCTGGATTCCCACAGAGGCTGGAGCATCACCTCCTCCACTTCTGGGAATAGCTAGGTGGGAACAAGAGAAAGGATATCAGCATTTCCTTTTGCATTCATTAACTTGGTGCATTATTTAGCTGTATATGCTGGAAATGGGGTGGCAGGCGGGGTGTGGAAGGTACATCCCCATTTTCCTGGATAATAAACACCTGGTGGGGCAAACAGTGAAGCTCTACTTTCCCCTGCCTCGGTTCTTGGCCCTGGGTGGCTTTACCTTGGTCACTGTTTCAAACATGGGGATGAGGACGAACTTCAGGAATCCGATCTGTGCCGTGGGCTTGGTCACTTTGTCGCGGTCCATGAACGGCGCCACTGGGAGCCCCTCAGATTTTTCCCGGTCGCTCTGGAACAAACCCAGAGTTAGCAAATACTAATCCTGGCTAGAAGGTTTCGAGGAGGGTCAGGCACCAAAGCAGATCAGTAGCCCTTAGATACAGATCACAGAGGTGTTTGAAGATAGCACAGAATAGAGATGTGCTTCCCTCAGGCCAAGGTATCTGCTTTGTTGAGAGCAACATCTGAATAAAGAGAATTCTGTTCAGTGGCTTCTGCCCAGCACCACCATCAAAGTGTTGACCTCTAGGCTTACAGAGCACCCGATTCCCTTTGAAAACCCACTGGGCTTGTGAGGTGAAACATATCAGAGCATTCAGAAAGCTGGTAATGGCTCTTGCTGCTCTGAAAGAGAAGGAATAGTTCTGCAATTTCCTCATCGTTCTCCAGAGAGTGATTATTTTTAGGTATTCAACCAGAAATTACATCTCTTTCTTTACTAATGATTGAAAGAAAAAATCAGTTACATGCACCTGCTTTCTGAGCAGGTTCTCCTGCTGGCATCCTTCTCTGAGTTTCTGTAATAGAAGCTTTCCATGGAATCGTAGAATGGTTGTGTTGGAAAGGACCCTAAAGATCACCCAGTTCCAACCCCCTGCCATGGGGAATGGAACTTCCACTAAACCAGGTAGTTCAGAGCTAGAACCAGACTGGTCTGTCAGACAGCGAAACACCTGTGGGATTTGGGAATAGCAGAAAATCGTGCAATTGGGCAATTGCATCTCTCCCTCACTCTTACCTGCATAAAATACTCCTCCAGTAAGCAATCCACCCAGGGCTCTGCTACTTCCATCGGGCGGACTTCGTTGGAGATGTCACAGCATTTTATCAGCACCATCTTCAGCTGAAAGGGGATAATACTTTAATGCTGCAGTCTTAAAGCCAGCCCTTTTCCCCCCATCCACAACCTTGCCATGCACTGGGGAGGCAATGCTTTCAACCAGAAAGGACAATTTCAGGATTAAACCAGAGGTCTTAAATGATCTGGATCCTTTTCTCTCTTTCTGTGTATATCACTTATCCCCTCTCTGCCTTGGTTTCCCAGTCTGCAGCACTGGGATGTGTCGCAGTGGGACGTGCCCTTATCTGCTGCATTAAGAGATTCAGTCATGAGTGACCATTAAGGTTTTTTGTGGAGCACTCAGAGGCAGCTGGGAAAAGATTTCCCTGGAAGTCAAAGACAACTGCACTGGGAAATAGAGGAGACTGTATTTTGCACACTTATGGATATATTCTGCCCCACAGTAGAGGACAATAAGAAATCGTGGCCTGATACAGTAAAATTTTTTATTTTCCTGATGGGACTCCAGGATTTCTAAAGCTGGAATAATCTATTTAACATAAAACCCTTCCAAATTCTAATTATTTTTTGGTGGGGCAGAGAATGTAGGAGGGATCCTTTTTTGATAATATATATTGAATCTTGGTTTTTAAACAAGCAAAAGTTAATCTACAAGCTTTCACTCCACGCACAGCAAAATAACAACCCACAAAACCTCCTTACACAGGTCATGTGTTCTTCATTTGTGTAATCAAAGTTTTCCATTTTTTCCTTGAAAGAGTCCAGTATTTCTGCATGTCTCGCCATGTCTGTAGCCAGGATTAACGTAATTATCCCCTAGCAAAGAAAACATGTTCACATATTAACTTGACATTCCTTACAAAGTCTGCTCCTGCAGAGCCAAGTAGGGTCTGTCTTGCACATGAAATGCCTCAGATGCACTGAATTGTTCATGCTGGAAGGGGAAGTTTCTGACTTGAAACTGCCAAGGAAACTGGAATTGGGTTATAAAGAATTAGTGGTACATGAGGATCATGGTATTATGTGATATTCCAGAGACACTGAGGTTTCTCCTTTCTGATTGACTAATTGTAGAAAAGCAAACTGTACAACAGGATGTTAAAAGCCAGGCTCTGGCTGCCAAGATCCACTTTCCTCTCCTTGGAAGGCACCGTGGGTTTTGTTGCTGACTCTCAGTGGCCCTAAGAAGAGACAAAAATCACGATGTGGATGTCAGCTGTGCCCATCCTCTTTGGATTAAGGGCTTTGAAACCCTCGAATGTGGTCAAGGAGCTCTGAATCCTCCTGATATGCAGAGTTATGATGGGAAATATGGTTAATTTAAAGCTGTGGGTTTTCATACAGAACAATTCATTTTGGGCCCATGCCAGTTTCCCACACACTGGCAGAATCAGGAACTCCAATCAGCCCTTATGCTGTTTCTTCACTGGGTGTGTAAGGAAGGTGTAATGTGGAAACTAAGACTGAATTTTGGCCCTGAGAGCTCTAATGGGAATTGTAACATTGTTCAGTGCCTCAGAGATAACTGTGATGACTCCCAGTGCACCAGAGCCTCCTCCAACAGTACAGATGTTCTGCTGTTGTAAATATTTTCCCCTTTTGAAGCCCCTCTTAAAATTAATACAGTGTTCCCTTAAAGCATAAACTTCTGCCATGAGGGCTTAATCCTTCCCCAGTCAGAGCTAATTGGCTCCTCCAACAATATAAATGTCTACCCCCAGAATGTCATGGGCTCTAATGGCCAGGATGTACTCATTATTCCTCAGCAACGCATTCCAGGGAGTACTGATGTGGAAATTTTCCAAGAATCCCTCTCGGATCCTTCCAGTTTGAAGGGCTTTTTCAACCCTGCTCTCCAGGGAGAATGAATCACTCCCATTGTGGAGCAGGGAAGTCCGTGCGTGTTTACATCCTCAGGAACGGCGTGTGCAGGAGCAGCGCTCCTACCTGTCTTATCTGTTTGAACTGGTCCTGGTCCACGTTGGAGAAGATGTTGAATTCGGGCTGGGAGATGATCTGGAAGGCCACGGCGCAGTGGTGGTTCTCCAGCGGGGAGATGTCGTTGTAGCGCACGGCCAGCTCCGTCCGCGCGTTGATCTGGTAGCTGGGGGAGGGAAAACCGTGAGGGAAAAACTCCTGCAGACACCCGCCAGCTGCTCCAAACCACGCTGCTTTCTCTTCCTTACACTCTTTTCAATGCTTATTCAATTAGCTGCAGCTTTGAGGTTTTTTGGTTGTGGGTATTAAATCAGATTTTCAGAGAAAATAGATATTACTTTAATATAATCTCAGGCGCTGATTCCCCTCAGTGGATGAACACCAACCCAAACAGGTTTTTTTTCTCCTTAAAAATTTTACCACATCTCTGTAGTTTAAAATGACACAGAACAAAACCAGAAGGAACTGTTTGGGTTTAATTCAATCCCCACTAATGGCAAATGCAGAGATTCTCACTGATCCCAGTCAGAACTGGGTTCTGCCCTTATTTAATGAATGGTCACAAATAAATCAGATTCTCTCTTTTTCACATGAACATAAAAGTGCCCGTGGGACAGTAGCAATAATTTCCTCACTTGACAATAAACAGAATAAAATGCACTTCATGATTTATAATTATGAAATAATATGTAAGCTAAACCCTCCTTTGCATTTCAGTGTAATTATTCCCTCATAGTAATTTACAGCTCTGTTGCCAGCTGTAAGTATTTTACTTTGTTTTCTCAGGAACTGGGGGGAAAAGTGTTGGAATAGAAATCTGAAAAGAAACATTTTCCTGACAGAACCAAGGACACCTGGCAAACCCCACCCCAGAGCTGAGCTCTGCCTTGGCCCATGAACAGCAGGGCCTTGGGAAAAAGTCATGGCCAGCTCAGGCTGAGAGGAGGAAAACCTGATCCACCAAAAAATGCCAACCTGTATTACCTTCCCAACAAATTTTAAGGGAAGAGAAAGCAAGAGAACAGACTCACGTATTGTTATAGCCTGGATGGTCCAAGTCGTGGCACACTGCTGCAGTCATGAGAATCAAAATGTCAATTTGGGAAAACTTCTCCTGTAAAGTACAAAACATGAATGCAGTATTGTGATTTCTACTTCCCCTATAACCATAAATGAAAAGAAATAAAGAAACCAGACATATTTACTTCTTAGAGAAATGCAAATCTGAGCAAAATAATGCATTTTTCCATAGATGAATTTACTTCAGCCAAAAAAGAGAAATCTACCTTCCCTTCCAGTAAAAATGACTCAGATTTGCCCTTGTTGCATTAAATAACAGCAGCTCAGAGGAGGCAATTTCCTTGAAGCTTGCTTTACTGTGGAGATCATATAAAAGCACTGAGACATTAGTGCAGTCTCTTACAAGTCACTCGAGCACCCTGATTAGTTAAGGGAGGGCTGGAAGGTGGCTCAGCTACCATTGCATTCTGCATTAACTAAAGTTAGGAAAAGAGCGAGAAAAATTAAATGTTGTGCTCCCACAGCTTTTGAATAGCACAGACCTCCATTAAAGCGAATTTTTCTTCATACTGCTACTGGCAAGAAAACAGACTTAGGCCCGTAACTGATATGTTTAACTGTGGAGAAGGAAGGGTTGGTTTTTTGGGTTTTTTTTAGTGAATAAAAGCAGTTTTGTAAAACAATGAAACGAATATTTGAACGCAGGTTATCCAGAGAGTGAAATGAATTGACGGCTATAATTTGGGACAAAATAAAAGTAAAATGTGTGCCAGACTACAGGTACAAGCACACATTTGGAGAAAACCTCCTGTGGGAACGTTTTGTCTCCCAGAAGAACATAGCCACAGACCATACTTCAGTAGGGGTTTGGCTCTCATCCCTAAATGTTTCACTCTGTTAGTGCACAAACTTGGACATCCAGGAGGTGAAGTTACCTCCCCAGCAGCCTCAGGAAGCTGTGTAGGTGCTTGGGGTCAGGAATGGGATGGCTGAGTGGGCAGCCAGAGGTGGGAATGCAACACCTCTCCTCATGTGCCCCGGGGACTGAGCAAGTGCAGCCTTCTCAAAGGCCACCGCTTGCCAGCAGGCTGGTGGCCCACTTTGCTGGAGAAGTGGCTCCGATTTCACGATGGAAACGGGGTGGTGCCATGGAGGGGTGTCCTACCTGGAGGCTGCAGAGTGAGATCATGCTGTACATCATCTGCGTCACGCAGAAGCAGTGCCGGAAGTTGTGGAAGGGGTTGTTCCTGTAGTTGTCGTGAATACACAGCTGCAGAGAGGGGGAATGAAGCTGTCAGAGATGGCAGAGCTGGTTCCTGAGCACTACATATCCTTAAAGGAGTCCTGTGGAGCCCAGGATTCCTCTCTGCTAGGACAGAGTAACAGCACAAGGCCTCTGACACTTTTTGCCTTCCTGGGTGAGATTTCTGTGTTTCAAGAATTCACCAGCAGGTAAAGCTCACAGAAAATCCCCTCTCATACTAAACATCCCAGCACAGCTGCACCTCTGTTTTAAGACAGGACTCTCTGCTCTCATCCTGAATTTGTATTTCAAACCTTGCAGTGGTTAAATGGTGGCTTTGGGGACTGTAAAGGGCTCAGAGCCCACTCCCGACCCCCTCTCCTGCTGAATACAAACTGCAGCTCTGATATCTTGAGGGCTGAAATGCGGCTGTTATTTCATTTGCCAGTGCTCAGAGGTGGCACTTTGGGATGTGTTGCTTGGCAAAGGCAAGATGTGAACACATGCCAGGCTGGAGCACACCTGGGTGGGTTTCCCGTGCCAGGCAGTCTGGGAGAAATTGAGCTTTTATGGGTTCACAGGAGCTATTGTTGTGTGGTTTAACTTCCTATGGATCCTGGCTCCGTGCCCTCCTTCCACAGGCAGGGTAAGGCCTCTCTGTCCCTGTGTCCTGGCTGCTGCCAGCCAGGCTGGCTGAGGGAGGCTGGCACAGCTGGGTTAACACATGTCACGGTCATTATTCCAATGCTCCTTTGGTTTCCTGTCCCACACAAAGCAGCCAAGAGTCAGTAGCACTGCTGGACCCTTCTGCTAGATCCTCCTCCATAGCCTGGACCCCAGAGAGCCCTCATGCACATGCTTCAGTTTCTGGGACTGAATTAATGACACGGACAGAATTCCTGTCCCCTTCCCCAGCTAAATCAGGAATTTACTTCAGGAGTCCTCACACCCCGTCAGGATCAAACCCTTTAACCCATCACCTGACTTCTAGGAAGCCTCAAATAAGGTCAAGAGAACCGTGGCATTTCAGTGCTTATTCAATATTTAGGGGTTCTGTTCAGATTATTCCACAGCAAGGACTTTAGCAACAAATTTCATTATTTTAAAGTGACTAAGGAATGGAACAATGTGGTTGTCAGCCGGGCTCATAGGTGGTGAGTGTCTCTCAGCCTGCGCAGGGACACCCGTGACACTGCACAAAACTGCATGGATGTAATGCATCCATCCAGCCCTGGATCCCAGAGTGTCTCAGGGGACTCCTGACTCAGAGCACTGAAGGGATGGAGTGACTGGGCTGCCTTAGTCATTCTGTCCTCCTCTCTCTCGAAGATTTCTGTAGCCAGTGGATGTGGGAGCCAGAAAGGCAGGATAAGCATGAGGTGGCTTTTTCTCACCCACTTCAGTTCAAAGTGATGCCCTCACCATGCCTGGGGAAGTATCACACTTGGAAGCAGAGCCCCTGGAGCTTTTAAAAATCACCTTTCTTCCTGCAGGAAGGTAGGAAGCCTCACTCTGCCTTACCTTTGTGGAAAACACACAATAAGCTCCCCTCGCTGCTCACAGTGAGGCTGTCTGAAACGTTAGTGCTGACAAGCTGCCTGGAGGCACCAGCTAGGGGAAGCTGCCTGCAGCAAGGCGTGTGGGCGGCCTGTTGGTGTGTGTTGACATATCACCTTGCTTCCCATGTTTGCGGGCTGTGAAACAGGAGGAGGGGATCTTCTGTTCTATCTGCTCTGTGTTACCCCTGTTTGTGTTGGGTTCCATCCCACCCCTTGTCTTCAGCTGCTTTATGGGGTCGACACCACCGAGCTTTTCATGTGCCTTCCTCGGAGAGAGAGATTCATCAGCTTTTGATCATTTTTGGTATCTCCTTTAATGCAGTCACACTCTTTTTCTAAAAAGGCTTTGCCGGTGCTGGGAATAAGTTTCAGGTGAGCCTTCTGTGGTGACATTTTATCCCTTATTCCAGGCTCTGCTCAGCCTTGTGCCTCGTTGGCTCCCTCCTGCAGCAGGGCACCAAGCAGAGACAGCCCCATGTGCCTCCTGCCATTGCTGTGCTTCAACACGTGATGAACCCAGTCTTTTCTTTGCCTTTTCCAGCCACCTCCTGACTCTGTGAAATTTTTTAGGGGTCTACATCCATCTAAATCAGTGCCCTCTATTCTCTACAAACTCCTCAGGGAATTAGAAGAGATTAATGAGATATAAGTCTTTGCTACAAGAATCCTATGAAACATCTGTATAATGACTTCAGACCATGATGTTTTTAATTAATTGTCTCAATCAGTTTGCCAGACACAGAGGTAAGTTTTTCCTGGTTATAATTCTTCAAGCTATCCCTGGATTTTTTAAAAAAGTGGATAAAATACTTACTGTTCTACAGTTCTCTAGGAACATGATGGGGTTCTTTTTCCTAAGAAAGCCAATATATTCTTCAGCTTTGTAGCAAACACTTTCTCATGCTCTCCCTTGGACCTGAAAACTCATTGCTTTTTAAATATTCCAGTGTTTCTTCCTTAGACTTCTCACTTTTGCTATGATCTCATCTTTCTCACATTTTGCATCTCTGCAACATTCTCACATCAAAGACTGAAGCAAAGAAAGTTACCTTCTCAGCAATTCCTTTTCCTTCCTGACTTGCTCTTTTACTCCCTCTGATTTAGTGCTTTGAATGATTATTGCACATATTGGCACTTTTTAGCTATATCTGAAGACACTTATCTTGCCTCCAAGAGCATTCAGCAGAAATGAACTGCTTTCAGTAATAGAAACTGCAGCAAATGAATGAAAAACAGTTAAAAAAGGGTCTTGTGTGACCACAAGAACACAAACATTTTCAGAAGTATTTAAATTCTAGGACTTTGTGTAGACTGACTACTTTCATTGGGATTACTCATGCGAGTCATGTTAAATCCATGACTAAATGCCCTGTTTATTGATTTTTGAATGTGAAAAATTGCAAACACCAGTAACTTGAAATACTCACCAACCACCTCTTCAGCGTGATGGGATTGATGTTGAAGTCTTTCACCAGCCCAAGGTCATGGTACATGTGCTCCAAACAGCTCAGCATCTGCAGCCAGGAACAGGCAGGTTATTGTTGGCTCCGTAAATATCCCTCCAGGACACCCTGTGAAATGAATTTCCCCCCTCTGCAAGTATCAAGTAATTGCAGAGCCCTCTTTAGATGAAAGAAAGATGTTCAAAGATTGCATGATTAAAGGCAGTGCAAGAGGGGAGGCAGAGAGGGTATGAAAGCTTTTTGAAGCTGCTGTTGACTTCACAGGTTCTGAGCAGGGCTTTGAATGTCACACCAGCACTCTTCGGTAATTTGTGATTCGTGTGGATCACAGCAGTTCCTGCTCACAAAAAATAAAGTATTGCCATTTTTCTAATTCAGCTGGGACGTGTTCTATCACTCAGTGAAACCAGTACAGAAATGGATCAGGCTTCAGCTGGATTGAAAATGACAGCAGAAGATAAGAGATCCCTGAGGAAACATCTATTTCAGACACGTGTCAATACCCTATTTCCTTGTGACTTCTTGTGACTTCCTAACTCCACTATCTTAGCTCATATTTCTTGTTTAGGAGATTTCCCATTATAACCCTGCAAAACTGCAGCAGTTTTGTGATCATGCCCTCATGGAGACTGTAACTATTAATGCCAATAGCTGAAATGCTGAAATGCAAGGGCAGGCAGCTCTTTTGGTGCAACACCAACTCTGCAGTAGGAAGGGGAATGCAGGTAATTTAGCACCATCCCTCACCGTTAATCATCTGGGCTTGAAAGAATTAGAAACAAAAGATTTTGATAATCTCAAGTGTTTGGGTGTTTAACAGATTCCACTCAGAAATGAGCAGGTTTCCTGGATCTCAGGAGTTGAAGTGTCTGCATTCCCATTTCTGAAGGCCAGATCTGCAGGGGATGGAATGCAGCCTTTGTGTTAGAAAATGCAGCTCTTAGAGTGTGAAGTGATCCAGGGGTTTCAATATGACAAATATAATGTCACAAATATGGCCTTGGAGGCATTTCCAGTTAGTTTTCTGTTACTTAGGCTCTTAGAAACTCACCAGGAAAAAAAAGATTTAACCTAATGAAACTTTATATTGATCCAGGGAATAAACATAACTCATGGAGAAACAACGGGGCTGATTTTGAGTAACCGAAGCAGGAAGAGACTTTCCTGCAAGACCTGAGGGACAATGCCATGAGCTGAATTCTGCTCAGGTCACATGGACAGCATTTTGCTGAAAATCCCCTGTCCTGGTAGAATATATGTTTTGCAGTAGTTTAATAAAAGACTTTCCAAGACAATAAACTTTAACCAGAAGTGCTGAATTACCCTTGGAAATGCAGCTGTTGCCAAGAAAGCCTTGGGTGAGTGAAGAGGCCACTCTCAGTCCCAAACCTCCTGCTCCTGGACACAGGAGAATCTCAATTTTCATGTTTAGCTTTCTTGGTCAGCAGCAAAAGCTTGAACATGGGACTCTTGTAAGGCTTGAGAGTGAGAGGGCATTTGGGAAATTGGACACAGGCTTGCTGCAGAGCTCTGTTTACCGAGATGCTGCAGAGCACATTATTCATTTGCTCGCAGATGACTGTGGTTTATGACCTGCCTGTCCCACACTGAGCACGTGGGCAAACACTCACTGCTAAACAAGCACTGACAGAACTGAAATACTCTCTGTAAACATCAAGCAGAGCTAAGAGGGTGAGATAAACCCATATGGCGCTCGGCTCGCCACAGCTTGTGCAGAATCTCATTTCTGAGCAGACTCCTCCTTGTGGGGCAAGTTAAATTCCCACACCCTCCTGTTTGCCTTGCTCGTGCCACCATATAATGTTTCCTAGCCCTCTGAGTGAGTTACTGTGCTAAAGCACTGTCCCCCAGCGCACAGGAATCCATGGATAATGGGTTTTGTTTCTCTTCATTCTCTCTTAGCAGTCGGAACAATGAGCCAGCAGTGTTGTGGTCCACCTGTCAGGCTGTAATTCCCTCTTGCTGCAAAGACCTGACAGGATTTATGGCCATGGAACAGAGAGAAGGGGCTGGAGAGGGAGCAGAGGGTGCAGAGCAGCTCTGACCACACAAGAAAAGCTCTGCCAGTATCAGCAAATGGGAGATGGACCTAAAGCCACCAGAGAGCCCTTCTGTTCTACCAGACTCAGGAAATATCCTGAAGGGAATATGCTGCCCCTGAGGATGTGGGCTGGGGTGTTTTCCCTTGTCCTGAGTGAGATTCGCTGAATCTGGTTTTACATTATAATTTAAGCTGCCCATTCTTAACGTCCTTCACGCTTCTAGAAGTTTACACATGGACATTCCAGAACCTTCTGCAGTACAAGTGTTGAACCATGAATAACACTAATAGCAGTAAGAAAAAGAAGAAAATGAAGCAATAAGGTGATACTAATTGGCTGTGAATGCAGCCTTGCAACCTCTTCAAGACAAATTGCAGAAAAACCCTCAGCTGAAGGGCTGTGAATCAATGCCTGCACCTCTGCCTGCTGTTTTATTGATTTGAGCGGAGTTATTGATGATGTGCTTAAGCACACACTTCGCTGGGGATTGATTTGCTCAGATAAAATGGTATGAGAGAGCTCACGTGGCAGCAATGACAGTGCACCAGTCTAGGGACTTTACTAGGAAGAGATTAAAGAG
This sequence comes from Pomatostomus ruficeps, assembly GCA_013400735.1. Classification (NCBI taxonomy): domain Eukaryota; kingdom Metazoa; phylum Chordata; class Aves; order Passeriformes; family Timaliidae; genus Pomatostomus; species Pomatostomus ruficeps. The sequence continues at coordinate 30,908 of VYZT01047490.1, forward strand.
CAAATCAAGGGGAGCCAGGGTATGGTAAGCAGCAAAATCTACCTGGAAGAAGTACTGCATTCTGGTGTGGTATGGAAATAAAAGAAATGTAGAGAGAGTAAGGGGCGGGAAAGGAAGAAAACCCCTGCAGACTGTCTCAAAGGGCTCTCCTGGTCTTGTTGGCCCTCAGAAAATCCAACCTAGTTAACAGGGCATCCTCACCTCGTTGGGCTCCCAGAGCCAGACGTCAAAGGTTGGTTTCCGCAGAGCCTCGATGGTCTCCTGGGACAGCATGTACTGCAGAGAGAAAGGCAGGAGGTGTGAGTAAAGGTGTCCCTGGCGTGGGAATTGCTATTGGCATGTCCTGGGGTTTAATTCATGAGGGGTTTAGCCACATTTTCCGAGGAGAGAGCAAATGATCTCTCCCTCTGGCCACCCAACCCCTTCACCCTTCCCACAAGCTGGCAGCTGCTCGACGGGGCAGATCCTTGTGCAGCAGGACTTGGGAGAAAAGGGAGAGTGGGGGTTTTAGGGACAGGGTCATGGCTAAATCCAGTACAGGGAATCAAAGGCACAGGGCACAGACCCATCCCTGGCTGCACTGGTTCTGCTGCCTGCAGAGCATCAGCGCCACTCGAAGCTGCCAGCTAGGGAGGGGTGGTGTGAAGTGTCTCTGCTTACAGTGCTAAATTAGCTGGTGGGCATGATATGTTTATTTTCAGATGATTTATGCTCTCATTTTGAGTGTTTTTTCAAGAGTGCCCACAGTTTCAAATTGGTTGTCAGCCTGCAAGATTCAAGTGATTTTTTATCATTACGCTCAGAAGCCTTAAAGAAAATCAAGCTCATTCACCAGTTACAGTTGTATACAAAATTTTTTAAAAGGGATGTGAAGGGTTAAAAGATGTGGGGATATCAGGACTCTGCAGATTCATCTTTTCGAGACTATTTATCAGTGGTTTTGGGATTCAAGAGCCTTGTGGCTCCAATTGGCCCATTTACCATTGCTTTCACTAAACTGGGTTTACTGTCTGAGCAGGTGAATGACAATTTCTGAGCCATCAAATTGTTTGATACTTAATCCAAGGAGGAACAACACTGAGGATTAATTTTCCTCCTTCAGAAGGCAAGGAGTTTTGCTTTTGCACACACAATGCACATTTAGTGTGACTTTCTGCAAGAAAACTGTGAATTAGCAGCACAGATTTGGTGTTGCAGTGACATCTTCGTTCAGCCTCGCTGACATGGGACAAATCCAGCACCTGGCAAATGATAAAAAATTTCACAAATCTCCAAAACCCCAAACTCCTATGAGCTTTGGTCTAGGAATAATGCAGAAATACAAACTATCAGTTTACTCTTCAGTGGGTCAGTGCAACTCATCATAGCCCTTATTCTTAATTTAAGATCCAAATGCAGCAGTCCATCAGAGTTTAATCTGACATATATACTTGTCAAGGGAAAAAAACTGGCTGAGAACTGATGTTTTCTGTGAAATCATGTGTTAGTGTCAGGAGCACAAGCCTCCTGGGCAAAAGTTAATCAAAAGAAGTCCCACGGTCTCTGCCTCGGTGGAGGTCACTTTTGGAGAATAAACAGCAGAATTTACAGCTCTGCAAGGCTCTGAAGAGAAATGTGCACAGAGCCACGTGCGTGTCATGCACCTGCATCACGCGGGACGGGGAGGATTCAGGGTGGCTGAGGCAGCTTTGGAGTGTGCAAGGAGACGCCCACGATTAAACCATGATCTGCATATGTGTGAGCTGCTGTTTGTCAAGGTCTGAGCTGGGCACTGGGCAGCTTTTAACAATCCTTGTGGGCAGAGACTGACGGTTCTGGGACCAAAGACCCTGTGATCTTTATGGTTTCAGCCTCGTTCATCACTGTAGATTTGCACTTGTACTTGCCCAGGAGACATTTTTCTTCCAGCATTACTGTTTTCTCTAGCAAATACACTAACTCATTTTCACAGGGACAATGAATCATTTTGGAGAGAATCCAATGTCGCATTTTCTCTTTGTTTCCCTAGGTGAAACATCCCCATAAATTACTTTTTAAATTAAAAAATAATCCATTAGGAAAAAATAGGAATCAGCACTACTTTCAATTAGAACACAGCATAACAGGGTGGTTTTGATTGTTGCTGTGAGCGTGGAGAATAAACAAATATAACTAGACAAAAGAGCGTTAAGTGTTGACAAATGCACAGTGTTCATTAACATTTCAAACACTAATGAGCTTTCAAGTATTAAAGACTACTGAGAATTAAACTTTAAGTCACCGCAGGCAACCAACAGCTTTTTCCATTGGCTTGCAGGAGTTTGGGATCAAGCCTTGGGTTTAGAATAACTGGGAATTAATGGCTAAGGAGTCATGCATTGTAAAGCAGCACTTGTCAGGACGGCAGCCATGCAGAAGGGTCATGGGAAGAACAAGGGTTGTGTGGTACCTTTGGGTAGGATGGGACATCCCTCCGGGGAGCTGGCCTCTTGTTCTCCTCCAGAAAGCTGTACTTGCAGGGGCAGTTAGTCCTGAAATGAAATATTCATCTCTTAACATTGAGGGAACAGAACAACAGTGTCTCAAAAAATGCCAGAAGTGCTCTGATGTCCCAGTAGGCACCGCTCAGGGAATCAGCCCACTCCAGAGTCTCTCCCTTTCTAATGCACTGATGTTCAAACGCCATGAAAGTGTGATCCTGCACAGGATTTTCTCCCCTTGTGCAACACCCCTGGTGCCCTTTCTCGGTCTGTTTGCATTCAAGAGAGAGGCATCTGGGTCCAGGCATGTATCCATGGATACACTTCTCCTCAAGTCAAGTCCCTTGCAGTGAGCAGCTTGCTGCCCATGGTGGGCATCCTTCTCCAGGGCTGCCAGGGACAGGCTGGCTGTGGCACTGGCACATCTGTGCTGATTTACTGGTGAAGGCACCCACTGAGCCTTGCTGCAGCCACAAGACCTTCCACTTTGATGGTGTGAGCTCCTTGCCTGCTGCCCCTCATGTGGGACAACAGGCACTTGGCTCTGCTTGGCTCCCTGATCCTGGAGAAAGGGAGACACTGCCAGCAATTACAGGTAATTAACCCTTGCCTGGTTATTAACACCAGCACCCCACGTCAGTTATTTACTCTTCTTTCCTCTGCATGTGGAAAAGCCAAGCTGATGCTTTCCCATCTGAGCAGAGCACCAGGGGGGACCTTATCACTCTCTACAATTCCCTGGTGAGGTTGCAGCCAGGTGAGGGTCAGACTCTTCTCCCAAATGACCTCAAGCTGTGCCAGGGAAGGTTCAGGTCAGACATCAGGGAAAATTCCTTCACTGAAAGGGTGGCCAAGCACTAGAATGGGCTGTGTGGTGGAATCTCTATCCCTGGAGGTGTTTAAGGAAGGCCTGGACGTGGCACTCCATGCTCTGGGCTGGGAACAAGGTGGGCATCAGTCACAGATGGGATTCACTGGTCTGGGAGGGCTTTTGCCAGGTAGTTTTCCACATGGACTTCATAAACTCTCGTGTAAGGCTGATCTTCTTGCATTTTGTATTTGTAGAGTCATGGAATGTTTTGTGTTGGAACCGACCTTAAAAATCATCCAGCTCCACCCGCCCTGCCGTGGGCAGGGATTGCTCAGAGTCCCATCCAATCTGGCCTTGAACACTGCCAGGGATTTATCCCTGTAGTCCTAACATTTGGATTATGCTTTCTCAATTTTCGAGCCCCCTGCCAAAGGAAGCAAAAAGAAACCTCCCAAAAGAAGCCAAGCAAAGCATTCCATTAACTTTATTTGTCCATTTTTGATTATTTCTTATATTTTGTATTGTATCTCTTTTTAGTGATTCTCTTCTCTGTTGGGAATTAGTCCATGTCTCTTTTCTCCTCTTAACATTGATGTCTGCTGTCATTTCTGGTGGCAGTGTCTGAATCCCATGAAGGTTATGTCATTTTACAGTTCATGGTGGTCAGCTGACTTCAACAAGCTGCGTTTTCCTGCCCTGTTTAAGGAGATTCTCAGTTGATGGAAAACTGTCTTAATCGTTTCTAAAGCTGTTTCCTCAAAACTCCACTGTGTGGGGTATTAGTAGGATAAAAATAGTGATATTGGGGCATTCCTTGCCCTAATTGGAGATGACTGCCAGGGTTAGCTGAGGGTCAGCCAGCTGTCTCTAATTCCCAGCTGTAGTAGGATATTGGAGCCTTCATCTCAGCACACTGGGGAACACACCAGAGCCAGGATGCATCAGACCTTCACAAATGTACAACTGTATCTGCAAATGATCATGATTTTAAATGACACCATAATGCTATTAGCATCTGCCAGTGGTGAGCTTGAAAAGCAGACAAGCAGAAAAAACGCAATTTGAGGAGGATGCAAATGGAGCTGCTTTGCTCTTCTGAAGAGAGAGATGCACAATTCACTGTGCTTTTATAAACCTGGCTGCTCAACCTTACTCTCTGATTTGGTAATGTAACAGCAAATATAAGAATAGGTAAACACCCATACAGCTGTGTACACTGTGACCTTATTGAAGGAATATAGGCACCCACACATATTTATGTACATTAATTAAATTTAGATGTGATCCCTAATTGCAACCACGACACATTATCTAGCAAATGACACTGCACAAGGGATGACAAGTCTAAATGAGAGCAAATACACTCCCACTTCCCTGCGATGCCTCTGTTCCTGCACATATCTCGTGCCAATTGCTCAGCTGCCCTGGAGTGAAGCATCCCTAGGCTGGGGTCACCACAGGCTGGTGGCACGGCTCCTGTGGGGCTCTGGAGGCTTGGGAATAGGGAACCACAGCTCATTCCTCAGCAGCTCCTGCTGGGAGCCACCAAGGAGCGTCCTCTCCTCAGTCTTGTACCCACATCGAGCTCCGCTGTGGGACCCAAACCCACAGGGCGCAGATAATTATGGGCAGAATTCTAGGCAAGCAGGAGGAGCTTTTGAGCAGCTGGGAGGAGGAAGGAGCAGCTCAAGGTGACCAGGAGGAGCTGTGACAGAGCCATATGGACACAGCCCCAAAGTGATGCTGAGCAGAGCGAGTCCCGCTCCTGCTGCAGCGAGAGCGGCTGAGTGTGAGCTCAGAGTGACCCAGGGTGGGTGTCTGTGCCCAGCTGAGCCCCACACCCACCTTCACCACAGCTTTGCAGCCTCACACCCGTGCTGGTCTCTGGCTTTTGGAGCCTGTCACATCTCACCAGCAGCCCTTGGTGAAGGTGACACCCCAGCTGGAGCCGGCTGCACTGAGCAGATGGAACACTCCCCATTCTGGCTTTTCTTGTTAACAGGTTGTTGTTTATGCCACAAAATAGAGATTGGAAGGTGGCAGGATCTGGGATGGGAGTGAGTCATGGCTGCTGGGACAGTCTCGTACTTCCTGATGTGGTGTAGTGGCAACTGAGCACATACGAAGTTGCCGTAAATTCTTTTTTTTGGATCTAATTCCCTGTCCACCTGTGCATCACTGCTCAGCTCTCCCAGCTCCCTACCACAGCTGAAGAAAGGACACATGGGCTCACATGTTTCTCACATCGCACCCAGCAGAAATCAGCACACATGCTCTTCTTGCATTTGCTGCCAGCCTGGGCTCGGATTTTTCTGACGAGATTTCCCCACACACCCCAACAAGTAACGGTGCAAGCCATAGGGCAAACTGCAATCCCTCCTGCTGGGATAAATCTGAGGCACACATCTGAGGTTAATAATGTTACTCTGTGTTTATGCTGATATGACAGCCGAATTTGGCCTTGGATTTAACGGGAATGAATTATCGTTGTGCCTCCTGACATATCCGGATGGCAACATTCATAAAAGCGAGCGATTATAAAGCCTGAACCTTTTAACACATCTCCCATTGCCCTCAGTAGGAAACAGTTTTGATTAAAGGTCAGACAATCCAACCCCAAGAGGGACTGTCAAGACAGCATGGTTACATTTGCTGAGAGAAATGCCCTTCACCCACATTTTGAGCAGCATGGCACATTCCTCTCCAGCTACCTTCCCAGAAGTGTTCCCAACCTCACAGTGATGATTTGTTCGTCCTAGCAGGGCACTTCAGTGGCACAGGGGGCATTTTCCAGCTGAGACCACGCACCATACGAAATGCAATTTTTTTTTCTGCTGGTGTTTTAATTACGGCAAAACCCAGCATCCCCATCACAATGAGTCCTTGAATTAGAAAGTAAATTCCTAATTTCTCGTTGGATTTGAAACAGCTGATTTATAATAGCATGAGATCATAATTAGAGGAGCTGCTACATATTTATTTGGTAATTTCCCAGAATATATTGGAGCTGATTCGAGTGTTAGCTGGTTCCCAACCAAAGGCTGCATTGTGCAGAAGTTCTTTTCCCATTCTCTCTCTCTCCCAGTAAATCTGGATGAAGAATTCCCATTATGTATGGTGACAAATAACTCCCAAGACTTTTTCTCTATTCCCATGGCCCAAGCTAATATAACTGGTGAATGGCTATAAATCTCCAAATGGTAAATTAAAGCCACTGTCCTTGATGGTTGTTGGTTTCCTTGCTCTTTTAGTTCTAAGACCAGGAGATAATTCTGTGGAAATGTTGCATTAGGGTTTGAAACCAGACACTAATTCCTGTGGCCAGGTCCCAGCAGAACTTACCTGCTGCTCCTTGCTGCCATTTCCTCCCTCATCTTTTTAATGTCGCGCTTGCATTTCTCAATCTCCACCACTTTCAGGCCTTCCACTGTCAACAAAGGAAAACAACAGGGGTTGTTACCATGGCGAAAAGTCGCAGGATCCCTGTTGCACAACGGTGCAGGATTTCAGAGAGCTCTGCCAGTGGGGTTATCCAGCGAGGCAGCCAGCTCTCACAGGCTGCCTCGGCTCTCCCACGTGCAGGTGCTGCCAAAGCGCTTGAAAACCCACGGGAATTCTCTGCTGCCAATGCAGATAGCAGCCACAGCGTTTTAATTCACTGAATGGCCGCAGCCTCTCGGCTCTTCCACAGCAGCACGCAGCTCTTCTGGTGCCTTCACTTCTCGGCTGTGGATGGCGAATCGGAGGAAATCCTGAGCAAAAAATACCTCCTCCCGTGATGGGGTGATAAGCGCGGCTATGCAAACACGTCCCGGTAGGATTAGAATTCCCATTAAGATAAAGGGGTTTCATTAGAAAGTTCGTGCAGAGCATTAAGGAGCTCTGAGAGGCATTGCTGGATACAGAAAAACCAAAGCAAGAATGCAGGAGGGAGAGAAAAATGTCAAAAATTTGCCTCTAATGATGGATTTCTTTCTTTTTATTTTTTTTTAAGTATTGAAAACCTGTCACTTGTTTTTTTTGCCGATCAATTCTGTAATCAAAGGTTATTTCTGCATGCGGCACAGAAAATCCTATATTTGCCTTCTGCATGTGATTGTGAGAGCCACGAGGCAAAAAGTTTGATTGCCTTTTTGTGCAGCAGGGTGCTTTATTCCACGTAGCCGAGCGAGCCCAGCACAGTGAGATCATGAGAATAATTCTCCCTTTTCTTTCCCCCTCGTTGGACTGTCAGCATGATCAAGGACACGTTTATTACGCACATGTCATTCATAGGCAGTCATTTCACAGCTCACTTGTTTACTGAGCTCGTTGTTTGCATGGATCAGCAGTGGCTCCGGGAGCTCAAGGGAAAGTACAATCGGACAATCAGGATTCAGCAACTTTCTTAGGAAATCAGAGTCTGGATCACACTTATCTGGAGAGCAGCGTGTAAGTGGTAAAGCCCTGCCTTGGAGGGCACACCTCTGGAGATAAGCAGAGACCTAAGGTTTTGTTTTCCTTATGAGAGTAACAACAAAGATTGCAGCTGGAACTGGGAAAAGGGAAAGATGTGTATGAGCTAAGCCCAGAATGCCACATATTAGGAGAGGAATGGGAAAAAGGGGTTGGTTTATGCTTGTTTACAGGGATGCCTTCAGCTTAAAAATACCATTTAGGAATCTATCATTTTTCGCCTGTCATTGTTACAGGCCATTTCTTTGGGTGATCATAGTGTGGTGATACAGGCAAGCTGCTGTCCTGCTTGTTAAATATCTTCATTCTGGAAACCTGCCTGCACTTTTTTGGGTGCTTTGTCCAACTGACCTGCAGGCCCTGTGCTGCTGTGTACCACACTGGTGCATTCACCTGGGAGAAATTCCTGCATAGCCCATTTGCCAAGATGTGTAAATGGTGGCCAGGGCCTCTTTGAAGCAGTGGGAGCCAAGCAGAGTGACAGGGAAGTGGGGCAGGCAACTGCAGGGAGGAGTTCTGGTGCAAAATGGCAGCCCTGAGCATTTTCTTGTGTTCCATCTCTTTGCTTTTCATCCCAAACCTCTCCAGGGAAGCAGAGAATTCACATAATTATTTTCTTAAGGTAGATGTGAAATGCTTACAAATTGCAAAGGGGTTTTTTGCCAGCTTCCTGATTCGTGTGTGGGCTGCTGTGCAGAGTAAGTCAAGTCACGGGACAAAGCTTGCTCTGCATGGACTTATTTTCCAAGGGGAGGTGACAAGCTTTAGCTGGGATTTAAACATCAGCTGAAAGATTTGGCTCCCTGAAAACACATCTCTGAGGCAGTCCCTAGGCGAGAATAGGAAGGAAGCTGAGAACATTGCATGTGAGATGCAGATGTAGTGCTGTCATGAGCACTTATCCCCACACACACGTGTCCCCTCTGGGGAAGAAATCCTGGAGAGCACATGTGAAAGCGGTGGAAAAGGGATGTCTGAAGGAGGCAGGAGAAAAGGCAACATAAAAGCACAGTTCCTTCCACATTTGCCTTGCAAATGATGAATGGCCTTGTCATGTGCACTGATTAAGGGCCCATTATATTATTCTGCAGCAAGAAATACCTTCTGAAAAGACCCTGTGCTGTCTAAAGAAATCCTTGGGCTGAGTCCAGCAGTGAAACCTGGTCATTAGAGTAACCTCTGGGAGCCCAGCTCAAGCAGGGAGGTTGGACACTCCCTTTCGCCCACGGTTTTGCTTCTGAAACATGACAGCCCGAGGGATTATTTCAGAATGCTGCAGGCTGGGCTCTGCTGCAAACTCTGGAAGTTCAGTTTAGAGCAGATGGGGGCACTTGCAGAGAGGCAGCCCCAGGAGTTCCTTCCCACAGGCTGAGGCTGCTGGAGCCGGGACGGGGAGCGCTCAGGCAGAGTGGCAGCAGATTGCTCCATCAGCTGCTGGTTCCATCACCAGTGGCACCCACTGAGGGGGAGAACCCTGCTTGGGGAGCAGTCCACCTGCATGGCACAGCAGCTCCGGGCAGGCTGCCTTCCCTAAACCAGCAATAAAGTGCTGGAGTGGGCGAGTGCTCAACGCTTTCCTGCCAGGAATGGCATGAATGCCTTGGTTATCTCCCTGCACTGCGTGAGCTGCCAGTGCTGAGAGGCAGAGTGTGTACCAGGGATCCCAGAGCATTCACCAGAGGCCAAAAGCAGCCCCTGGCTGGCTGGGAGAGTTGCTTGCTCGGGCTGCCAAAGGGACACAAAGACCCCCAGGCTTACCTCATTTGTTCTAATCCATGGCATTTAGCCCTGAGGACTGGAGCTGGTCAGAAGCTTCACTGAAAATGCAGAGTGACTGAGCTAATTATTCTTTTCTCTTTTTTTTTTTTGGGGGGGGGGGGTGGGGTGCCAAAGAATAAACCAGCAGAGCCTTGGGAGAAGCAGCAGCCAAACAGACAGGGAAGAATTCGCACCTGGGTTCCTTTCTAGGGGGTAGGCAAGCTGCGGGTTGTCCCCTCCATGGAAATCCCACAGCTCCAGGAGCCTGAGGCTGGGGTGGCCACAGGAAGAGGTTTCCCTGCAGCTGCTCTTCAAATGAGGGCATTTCTTCCTCTCCCTGCTGACAAAGGGATCAGTCTCCCTCCCCAAGCAGCTGCAGGGTCAAGGTAGCTTCTGATCAGGGGAAGTTTCAGGAAAACAACTTCTTCCATGAACCAGAAACTTTTTTTTTTTTTTCCCCAGCCGGCCCTAGTGGGAAAGTGCTTCCTGCAGCTGTAGTGCTGGGAAAGGCTCTCCCTTCTCCTGACTCCAACGCTGAGCATCCACAAGGATGTGGCCTTTGGAGTCAAAACTGGATGGTAGCACCTTATTCACCCCCCTTCCCTGCCTCTCTGGGACCTGTGCTCTGCATAGTGCACTGAAACAACTCAGAGGCTGAACAGAGGGGAATAAAATGACCCAAAAACCCAGAAAAGGAGCTGGCTGGCCAGGTGAATTGAACCTGGCTGCTGCACAGTAACAACACAGTCGTGTTATGGTGCAAGGATCCGGCTGAAGGAGGGTGTTACCCCTGGAATTACAGACCAAGTGCCCCAGTGAGGGTGGGATCAGGTTCCCCAGTGTCACAGGACCAGGGAGTGCAGAGGAGTAGGGGGGTCACTGCTGGGTGCAGGGAGGTGACAGACAGACTGCTGGGGGGGACACGGGAGGGCTGGTCAGGGGCTGGGAGGTGGAGATGGGGAGATGGGGGGTGGAGTCCCTCTGCCACAGGGACATGGGAGCAGCAGGACATGGCCCCATGTCCCAAAGCTCAGTGCAGGGCCCTGCAGCCCCTCCAAGGGGAGCACAGGAGGTGCTCTGGGCGCTGGCAGCACCAGCCAGCCCACCCTGGTCCCCACGCCAGTGCCACCACGGGCTCCCACCGTCCCCACGCCTCACCACGAGCTGACCTGTGGCCTTTGGGGCTCAAAGCTGGCCAAACTAAGGGGGATCAGAGAAAGTGGAGGGGCTGTGAGGAGCAGGACAGAGCAGAGGGCACAACAAGGCACCAGTTCCCACTGTGATAGGAAGAAAGGGACACTCACATTCAACCTTTTTCTCCAGCATTGCCAAGTGATTAGCTACTTCCGTTTTCAGCTCATTGATTTTAAAAACCCTGGAAAAAAAACCCTCATGTATTAATGTTATACATTTAATGCTCTACCTACCCTAGGTGCTAAGAACTTCTGCTAGAAATGTCCATATTTGCATCCCTACGAGTGATCTACCCAGCTACGTTTGCCATAAGGAAAAGGAAATTTTCCATGGAAATGCTAACATTTGGGCAGAAAATACACCCGGGCTTAATTTTCAGAAAAATTAACAAGTTATATATATTTTTTTTCATGGCCCTGGGAATGTACTGTGGCTCTACAACACTTCATCTTCCCGTCTCTCAGCAGTGACTTGCTACTGTGCCCCCAGGGAAGCAAAGTTAAATTGATAATGCTTCATCCAAGAGCAGCGTCTTGGTGTCTGCACACTCTGAAACCTCCTCCCCTCCTGTCGAGTTACGCTGGTGATTTGCTGGGCTGTGGTGGGATTGATCTGTCTCATTGAAACCAGCTGGGATTAAATAAGCAGCTACACAGATGTTGAGAAATCCTCTCGGAGGAGAGACGCTTTTGGGTGATAAAGGGGAAAATGAAACAAATCTGATGATTTGACTGTTCAGCGAAGAAGCATTTCTTTTGCTTCCTAAGAGGGAAGGAGCATTTACTACTTGATCTCCCCTTTAGATCAAAGATAATCACCAAAATTGCTTTTGGTTTAAGCTACTGTGTTGCTGTCAGCAGGAAATAACGTGTCCCAGACCTAAATTTGGCAGGCAGAGTGGGATTTGAACGATGTCTTAAATGCCCCTCTGCCTCCTGTGAAAATTTCACTTCAGGCTGATAAAAGAAATAGCATTTTAAATTAATAATGATATTCAGTTTCGTACCTTGAGAACTGCTCAGCAATCTGTCCCAATAAATTCTGGAACAATTCTTCTTTCTCTGCAAAAAAAATAGAAGGGAACCATGATAGAAAAAAAACCAGAGGAAAGAAGACACCCTCAATCCTTCAGTGAAGTGGTGTCCCCAGGCTTCCAGTTCTGATGGTGAGGCCAAAAAATTGGTTTGGTCCTTTGTACAATGTCAGGGTCTGGGAATGACTCCCTGTCTCTCCTGCCTTCCTCTGCCTGCAGATTACAGTCAAGGTTTTTCAGAAATTTTATTTTTGGGGTGCTGGGTCTCTGAGAGGCAGCTGGTTTTAAGGCAGCACTCTCTGGAGAGGAGACCCCTTTCACATATCTTGGGTGGGACACCCAGAACCACAACCGGCTTTTGAATGTTCCTGCCCATGGTCCGTGTCTCTGCACCATCAGCACACGGTGACAGTGCCCATGAGCAACACCCCAGCTCACGAACACAAAATCCAACCCAGCTTGCCTTTCAGTTCTATCCTGGAGACCAGTTTTTCTGGTGCAGATCACTAGGGATTGTGCTGCTTTGCATAAACGTGAGATGACAAAGTGCTGTCCCTGCAGAACGAGCTCTGCCCTTCCTGGTTCGTGGGATGGACACAGCAGGGTACAAGTTTCCCAGCCCCTTTCTCATGAGAACACAGCTTGGACGGAGCTGCCACAGGGATCCTGTCAGGATCCCGTTGCTCCCTGAGCTCCTGCAGCAGTGGCCACACTGGGAGCCCTCGTGGCAGCAGCTCCCCAGCTCCCGCTGCCAGCTCCGGCTCTCGGGATCTGCTGCTGGCTTGGGAAATTCAGCCTGATGAAGCCCCAGCCTCTTCCCAAGAAAATCACAGGATTGCAATCACCAGCACAGGGAAAAAGAAACAATCCCTCAAAACAGGACCGTAGATTTCGAGGGACAGCACACTTTAGGAAGGGAGAAGTACAGTAGCAACTGTTTCCCATCTTTTAGTCTGTCTACACGGACAGGGGAAGCACAAATCACCTTTGCTGAGCCCTGAGCTGCTGTTTTGGGATTGCTCCCTCTTTCCCCCACCGGCTAATGCAAAGTGCTCTGTGCTGCAGTCATTCCTGCACCGGGGATGTGCTCAAGGAAAGGAAACACTGAGCGCACTCATAAACACACTGCAGATCACAGAACACCTATTTATACCCTACACAGAAACACCCCGGTGGCATTTCTGCCGATACTCCTTGTCCTTCCCCGAGGGAACACGATGCCTCACAAGTGCAGTCACCCAGGCAAAACACATCAGACAGAAACACACCCCAGCATTTACCATTTGTTTCTAAATAATAGCTCTTGTACCTGTTGAAAGGATTTGCAATTCCTCGGGTATTAGAGATGTCAGCAATACTTGTCAAGAGCATTCACACTGCTGGTCAAAACAATTTTCCTGTTACCCCCCTGTGTCTCAAAACTGGAGCAAGCATTCTGTGCTCTGAAACTCTCAGATCTAATTCCCTCTTTTTTTTTTCTTTTTTTCCTTTTTTCTTTTTTTCCCCAACTCCCAGCGGAGTGGCTAGCAGAGAAAACAGAGAGATTAGTTCTTCTCACAGAGACCCATTTTCCAGTTTCCTCACAAAACCCACACTCTGAAACAAAGCAAACGCCGCGTCCTATTTAAGAGAGGAGGAAAACTTACCGTGTGCAGCACCTGGGATGGCAGCGAGTCCCACAGTGAAAATAAGCAGAGAAACCCGTGTCCTCTCCCTTCGATGCTGCTCAGCCCTCTGACAGTGGCTGGAGCGTGCCAGAGACTGACAAGTTCCCTATAAACACTGTTCCAGTAAAAAAAAAAAAACCTGCCCCAACAGTCTTACTTTCACTCCCTCCCCCTGTCAAAACTCACTTGGAGTACTAGGAAATTCTCATCCAGGGAACAGTCAGCTGCAATCTGATGTTTATGGATGTAATAAAAGACTTTCAAAATGAAGATGTATGTTTTTATAACCCTAGGGTGCAGTAAAGATATATGACTAAGAGTGGCAGTTCGTCTCATCTTAAAGAGACAAAGATCCATTTCTCTGTCCTGTTCCTTTCCAAGGGGAAGACCTCTGGTAACCCCTGTTTTGAAGAAAACAAGACATTGCTCTGACATCATTTAGTCTCCCTTGTCCCCTGCTTTTGCTCCCTTCATTACCCTTGGTCTTTTTTTTATTCCTCTGGGCAGGGCTGATGCCCCAGGTGCACACAGACACCTTTTCCCTTGGATTGCTTCATTTGTTTTGCTACAATTCCCTCTGTGAAAAGGAAATCCTACTGCAAGCAGCCCTGGCAGCAGCTCTGGGCACCTGGCTGAGGGTCCTGCTGCAGCACCCCCAAAAAATCCCCAGAAATTTCTTCTCCCCTCACCTCCCACCAGCACCATGAAGGTGTGATGTTTACAAATGCAGATGTTCAGCAAGTCAGGTTTTTGCACAGCACTGGGGGTTTTACAACTGACAAATGACAATTGTGGGGGCCACCTCTCCTCCAGAAGATGCTGCAATAGTTAATTAATGGCTGGCAGGAGACAGGAGGACAGGCCAGCTCAGGCTTCCCCAGGCTCCCCACGGCTCATTCCCTGCTCACTGCGGGCACAGCGACTCCGGCTCTTTGCCCAGTGGCCCCTGCCAAGCTCAGCAGGCAGCTTGGCCGGGACACCACGGGGAAAGGAGCCGTTCTGCCTTGTCCCCAGCAGGTTCTGGGAAGCAAGCAGGTGCGGGGGAGCATGGCAGCGGCACTTTTTCCTGCGCCTCCTGCCGTGGCTGGGCCGGAGGCTGGCAGGGAGAGCACACCTTCCCTGCCAGACTGGCACCAGGTTCAGGCTGAGCAGCTCAGGTGCCCCTGCACTGGCACAGATGGTTTATTGCCCACTGGCAGGCACCCTCTGCCTCTCACCGCCCTGCTCAGCAGTGCCTCTGCCCTCTCACACGCTGGGATCACGGCCAGGGAGCCACCTCCATCCTCCCTCTCTCCCCAGCTCCTCTCCCCACCCTGCCAGCCTCAAGAGGCTGCAGGCAGGGACACGTTGGGACTGGGGGGTGGCTTGGCTCTCCCGCATCTTTTCTGCTGTGGCCAAGCAAGGCTGGGAGGGCCTGGGCATCTCCCTTTCCTTGCCAGGATCAGGCCGGTGAATTCCTGCCCTCTTTCTCACAAATGCTTCTGCCTCTGGCTCAGGCTTCTGTCTGTATTTCGTTTTCTGTGGTTTGTTTGGATCTAGGCAGTCCGAGTAATTAAAAAAACCCACAAGCAGCCAGGTGGACAAAAGCCTCGGGAAGGGGTGAGCTTCAAGCCCAAGCCCACGTCCATGAATCTGTGAGCCCCAGATTCACATATCAGCTCAGGTTAATTTGGGCTGTTTCATGCAGATTCCCCATCAGGTGAGCAATCCCGGAGCACTTGGTCACATCCCGATGCACGCATCCCTGTGGGATGCATGTAAGGAGCAGCAGGTGGGAGGAGGATTTTTCTCTCCCCGTCTCTGCCTCCTCAGTCTTGCCTGAGCTGCAAGTGTGAACAAGACTCCGAAAGGAGGAGAGATGCCAGAATAAGAAGATTTAGAGAGAGTGACAACTTCTGTCGCTTTACCAATACCAATCTGCACAAGATCTTGGGTATTGAATCATCCAGGGGGAAAAGCATCCCTGCAGATCTCTGGTGCAGCCACTGCTGGCTTTGCTGCCCTAACTCTGGAGCAGCAGGAAAGTCCCTGTGAAGGTTTTCCTGCCTGTTCAGGACCACATTGGGTCTGGCTCACTTCACCTCCACAACAGCTCCTTTCTCTGCTCTATCAGGAACATGACAGACTTCAAATTTATTCCTCAAGAGCTTGCTGCTAATAGGGTTTATTACTTTAATTGTCATCTTCACCAAATTGCAGAGTGTCTGTGCCCTACTAATTACAGCCACAACAGAGAAGCTGGTTTGTGTGATTTGAGCCAGTTCCACCAGGAGAACACATAGCAGAGCCCTTCTGCTTTTGGGAGGGAGAGCATGCTCACTCAATGGGCTTGGGAATTTAAACACCATGGATAAAAGGGTTTGCCACTGGGGTTTTGATGCTCTGCTTGGATAGCCATGTGCCTTCTGCTCCAGGGCCACAGGAGGAGGGGCAGGATGTGACCCAGCAGCTCCACAGGCTCAGAGCCAGCAAACTCAGGCCTCCCCTAACCCTAACCTTAACCCTAACCCTAACCTTAACCTTCACCCTAACCCTCATAATCCTAACCCTTGCAGACAGCTGACTCCTGACACGGCCATCGCCTCTGCATCCAACACTCTCTGGAATAACCCCTGTTTTATTTCCAACCCTCTCCCGTGGCTATGGCCAGGAAATGACGAGCTGTTCCTTAGCAGGACTCCAGTGGATATCTCCCCTGCTGGATAGAAGCCACTGCTTATATTTTTCCTCCCGAAGGATCGTATTTCCCAGTCCCACCTTTTACAGGCGTTGTTCCCTGTGTCACTCCGCTGCAGCTGCCTGGGAGACTGCTGAAAAGAGGAGCATCCCCTCCCACCACTGTGGAAATTGGGGTGACCCCCTTTTTTGGATGCGTTGCTTTGGGAAGCAGAATCACGCAGGCAGAGTTGTCTGAGAAGTGAAGACTAGAACAGAGCTGGGTTATTTTCCTTTTAATGAAGAGGAACAATTTCCCACTCTGTTTATTCTTCCTACTGTCAGCAAAATGTCAGGAATGCTTAAGATTAATGACAAGCCATGTGAAAGAGAAAAAGATACCAGGGAACATTAGTTCCATCACACTCAGCTCAACTTTCTTCCTCTTTCCATAACAGACTCTGTCTTATGTTTTGACAATCTATGGCCAGAATTTTTCTTGCCCTTTTCAGCTCAGACCTTTGGAAATCCTTTTTTATAAAAAGCAGGGAGGGAAGAGAGATCTTGCTGACACAGTGAGCTGTGCTGTGCACAAAGCAGAGCCATGTGCTGTCAGCTGGGGATGAAAAATGGGGGCCTTGGGAGAGTGTGAAAAGTCATATATGGTCCTATAAAAATATACTTTATTTATTATTATAACTTTTATAATATATAAAAATATATTTTATTCCCTTAACATGTTAGGTTCAGGTTAAGAGAATTAAAAAAACACATTAGAAAAAGAGTAGATTTTCTAGAAAGCCCTTCAATCAGCTTCCCAGCTGGTATAACTCAGTGGCATTCCCTGGTGGAGCCGTGCTGGCCCCATTTCTCTGTCATGGGGCAAATGGACACTGGTTACTCACACCAGCTGGGACACAGGGACACGTGCTCCACCCCACCTTCCCTGATGTGATAATGCAAACAGAGTACTCCCAGACCCGGAGAGTGATGCTGCTGCAGCAGAGTTTGTCACAATAAGGAAATGGTTTAGTAGGACGCTTCTTTCCCTTTGCAGTCACATGTGTCCCTTGGCTTTGACTACCTCCTTCTGGCAATCACTGCCATGGGATCTGTTTATGGCTTGTCACAAATCTTGCTGTGGGTGAGGTCTTCCCTGTTCCCTACCCTCTGTGCTCTCTTTGCTCTCTGTTCACCTTTGCTCCCTGTATGCATAATCTCCCTGTTGTTGACTCCCTGTCTTCTCCACATCCTCCTTTCCAGATGTTTCTGCCAAAGCAGATGCCTCAGAGAGCTGCCTCAGTTTTCCCTTCTAGAAAAAGACAGCGCTGTCAGGCACTGTTTGCTTCATAATTCAGGACCCTCAGCAAGAAGATGAGGTGGGACCAGCAAAACCTCATCACTCCTATCCCAACAGACTCACCCACTCCTTAAAACTACTCTTCCCAGCCCCAGGCTTTCTGTCTCACTCCTGCTCTGCCTGTGCTCTCAGTGTTTCCAGGACAATCTTAACCTCTTGCTCTTTGTCTCTCCTATCTTCCCATCTGACTGCTCCAAGGAGCGTCCCCAGCTGATGTCTCCTGTCCTGCTGCAGCCCCTGCCGCAGCAGCCAGCCTCTCCCTGTGGCTCCAGAGTGCTCAGGCTGCCCTGACATGAGTGCCAGGAGACGCTGCAGCTGCACAGCTGAGAGAAACCATGAGCCAGATGCTCAACAGGAACTGCCCCAAGCAAACGTTCCGCTCCAGTGTCTGAGAGCTACCAGCCTGAGCATGATCCTGGCAGGCAGAGAGAAGGGGGAGGAGTGGCACTCGTGGCTGGGGAATGTGCTCCAGATGTGTTCTTTCACCCAGGTCTTCTTCAGTCTTGTCAGGTGCATTTAAATATTTATCACACTTACAGCCCACAACAGAAATTATGTTCTCTCCTCAGCCGTTCGGAAATAACACGGGGCTCGGATGTTGTGCTCAGCTTTCCAGCAGAGCTTTGCTGGGGAATGGACGAGTTTAACAAAACACTGCCGGGCGGGCTTTCATTTTTCTTGCCTGACAAAACCCCACTGCTCCATGCAAGGCTCTCCCCAGGGCATCATGGGTTGAGTCAGATCTGAGCAAGGCACTGGGAAAGTCCCCTGGACCTCAGCCATTCACCTCACCCTCAAATTCATTGAAATTTGGGTACATTTTTTAAGTTTTCTGCAGAACACTGTGATCAAACACTTCTTATTCTGCTGCAGCTACAACCACGACACCGACATCTTTGGATTTTTGCATCATGGCCATATAATTTCCACATGCAACTGTTTGCAAATTCAGCTTTAGTAGATTCGGCTTTAGTAGATTCAGTTCAAAAGAGTCATTTTACCTGAGAGCTGCTCAGTCACAACAGGTATCACTTTGTATGGAGACCTGGAAGAGCCAGAGAGGGTTGATGTTAGCAACACTCAAAATGCAGTTTGTGTTTCACATCTGAAAACCCTGAGAAACTGGAAGAAGTATCTGAATATATTCTAAGCTCTCTTAAAACCTCTGAGTTTGAATAAGCAATGGGCACTTTTTCTGAACACACAACCCTCTGATTTACTAGAGACAGAATCACAGAATGGTTTCAGTTGGAAGGGACCTTAAAGATCATCCAGTTCCAACCCCCTTTCATGGGCAGGGACACCTTCCACTATCCCAGGTTGCTCAGAGCCCCATCCAACCTGGCCTTGAGCACTTCCAGGGATCCAGGGACATCCATGACCTCTTTTTGCTCTGTGTTCCTGCACTGTCCTGTGCAGGAGCTCCCTCCCAGCTGCTGGGGCTCCATCACACGGTATCAATAAGAGCAATGGCAGTGATCAGTTGTAATGAAATACGGGCCAAAGCCAGCAATGAAGGGACCTGAACTCATCGCAGGTTTTGAGTTTGCTTTCCAAGTGATCTGCTGGTTGTGCCCTCGCAGAGCAATCGGGAGCAGGAGAACAAGGGAGCTCAGAGCTTTGACAGCAAACGGGGAGGGATGGAAACAGATGTTCTGCATTAAACACCTAAAAGCAGTATTGTTTTCCTCAGATGATTACTCCTGCTTTAAGAACAAGTAAAAATCTTCCAAACCAGCATTAGTGTTACAGCCCAGCCTGCTTTTCTCACTGTCATCCCCCTCCCTCTGGGGAGCTGCTCACCTCCCACTGCACACAAAAGGCTTCTGCAGGCAACCACCTCCCTTCCCCTGGGGCCTGGCCCCGTTTCTGAGGAGCAGGTGGCAGCAGGGCTTACCTCTCTGTGTTTGCAGGCATCGTGGGGTCGATGGACACCATGCAATTGTCTGCTGTCAGAAGGGAGATGGTCGTGTTCCTGAAAAGCAAGTTCCCAAGAGGGTTATCTGACCTAGAAACGCCAGCTGAAATTCCGCACCGCTGCGTGTGATGCAGAGCCGCCTTCTCTCCTGCAGATGCATCTTTTCCCCTTGCTCCTCGCCTGGCCTGGAAGTGTCTGGCACCTCTGTTACCTCAGAGGAGAAAGAGTCAGAGCCCAGGACAGGGTGGGCTTGATGCTTCACCCATGTAAAATGTGAAGTGTGATCATCTTTGATCTCAGAGCAGACCTTGCTCCCTGCTAATTCATTTATTCTCTTGACTCATTGAGTAATAATTTCTGTTAAAAAGCTGAGTTTTGTGGTACATTGACTCAGCAGCTATGTATTTACTCACACCATACAAATGACTTCTGGTGTTATGAATGTCTTGAAATTATTTAGTTACTCATTTACCAAAACAAACAAAACTAATATCTTGCTGAATATGGTGTCCTTTTCTTTTTTAAATACTCTGCTAAGGGTGATCTCATAGGCTCAGATGTAAACCTTGGAGGTTTACTTTGGCTCCAGGATCCTGGTTGAAATGCAATTTTCCTTTGGAAGCCTTCTGATGACAATGAAATGCCAAATATGCAGTGAACACCCTGATTGTGAATGATTAAAACTGCTAAACAAAGTTTCCTGAGTGATGGAGTGGAAGTGTTTGACATCATAGGAAAATGAGAGTTATTAACCTCTCTAATGTCAAATGGGAGGAAATAGAACAAACAGCAAAGGGCATTAATTCTGTCCAGCAGCTTATGTAAATTCAATTTTATCTTTCAATCCCCAGAGCTGGAGTCATGCAATAAAACCGTGATTGAAAGAGCGGCTTATTTTTCTCCTGTACTTTTCCTGTATTGTAAAGTTGTGTGTCCAGACATAAAGACTTTGCCTTCTTGCATCCAGCCTGTGCTGCTCAAGGCCCTCATGCAGACAGCAGATTCCCCCTCCTAGAGGAGATTTAGGGTTCTAGAGGTGACTTAGGGGCTTCCCTTCCCCTGCTCCACTGCCTGGAGGTGGTGCAGAGAAGGATGGATGGATGGGTGGATGGATGGATGGATGGATGGATGGGTGGATGGATGGATGGATGGATGGATGGGTGGATGGATGGATGGGTGGATGGATGGATGGATGGATGGGTGGATGGATGGAGGGATGGATGGATGGATGGATGGATGGATGGATGGATGGATGGATGGATGGATGGATGAGGGATGGATGGACGATGGAGGGATGGAAGGATGGATGGGTGGATGGATGGATGAAAGGATGGATGGGTGGATGGAGGGATAGATGGACGGATGGATGGAGGGATGAATGGATGATGGATGGATGGATGGATGGATGGATGGATGGATGGATGGATGGATGGATGAATGGATGGATGATGGATGGACGAATGACAGATGAGGGATGGATGGATGGATGATGGATGGATGAGGGTTGTAGGGATGGATGGATGGATGGATGGAGGGATGGATTGATGAAGGATGGATGGATGGATGATGAATGGATGATTGATGATGGATGGATGGACAGATGACAGATGATGGATGGATGGATGATGGATGCATGGATGTTACACCGTGTCACCCTTCACTACATCCCAGCCTCTCCCACACACCCACACCTGAGCCTGGACCCCTCTCAACACAGAAATTTCAGCTGGATGTTGCTCTTTAGGTAGAAGGAAACAAATCCTACTTGGATTTTCCCCAAATGGAAACTTACAGCATGCGGGATGCATGGACTTTGTAAGACAACATAAATTAGGAGATACTTGTCCTGGGCAATGGATTTGGTGATATTGATGCTCTATAAAATGGTTCTGCTGGGGTACTTTGTGTGTGACTATCCCATACCTGGGATTAGATTTTAAAATGTCTAAAGAGAAAACTTATTACCTAGTGGCAATACTTCCTGTTGGCCCCAACTTTTCCCTAAAAAACTGCTTTTAAAAATGTGGCTGTGTTTCAGTCAATATGGACAAAAATGCAGTACTGAGATGAAAGTGGTAGATGTGCGCAGCCTGTGTGTACTCAGGGCTGGGTTTCTTCTCTAGCTTTTATTTTAGATTATTTCTCCTCTGTTCTATTCTGCTCTGTTCCTCATGTGCAGCCAACACTGAGGTGGCTCAATTCCCTGCCTCCACACTTTTCCAACTCTGGATTGCCCCAGTTTCTTCTTCCAGCAGACTGGAACATGAGACAAGCCTGAATAGCAGCTAAATAAATCATTTGGGGCCTCTCTTTACATTGTTCCCAAAGGAATGAAACAAAAGTGAAATGAATGTCACAAATGGCAGACCTACCTCGGTAACCCTGTTGCAATGCAGAAAAGGTCCATAATATCTTTGGAATTGCAGTATTTACTGAAGATCACCTTCCAAAGGGAACAGCAGCAGAGGGGAAAAAAAACGAAGAAAAAGGATGGTTAGTTCCCAGTGAGATATGAATGCTCTTCAGGCGTGCACTGGGATAATTTTAAGGCACAGTCTGTGATTTCAATTATCTGATTTGATTTGTGAGCTGGAATATTTCTCTGCTCCTGTGTAATATCTGTGTCTTTGTCGATAAAGCAAGCAAGCTCTGGAGACCAAAGTGCTGCTCAGAAGTGGAGCAGTAACGTGTGTGAGCTGATAGCACAGGGTTTCTCAAAATGCAGTGTGGCTGCAGGGTGAGAACAGCTGTAAATTTAAGGGTGTGAGAGCCTGGATTTAGAGAGAAAATTGCCCAGATTTGGGCAGGTCCTGGGGTGGTATAAAAGGGCACTGCTTTTTGGACTACACCAGTTTACACTGGATTTAAATGAGCAGAGCTTGTGCCAAAATTCCTACCAAGTGTCAGCTGTTCCTGCTGTTAGGTCAGAGGCCAGACCTGGGATTACAAAATCTGCCACTGTTACCTTCCCATCTCCCCAAACACCTCTTCATCCCCCCACCCTTCCATGCACGCCAGGCAGCCCCAGTGCAGAGAAGACTGAGCAGCACATCTTGGAGCACAGCATCCCCCTGATCCCACTTTTGCTATTCCTGCTATTCCTGTGCCTTCAGTGACACAATCCCATGCCACGATTTTCCCCAAAACTCCTGTGACCATCAGGACTTGCAGCTGGTGTCCCTCCCAGTTTGAGAATCTCTTCTGCAGCTGGAAAACACTTTGATAATACCATTATAGTACTTTTCATCAGTCTCGCTACACCCATATAATCTGAAGCTTGTTTATGTTAAATTACTTTCCCTGTATCTTATCATGGGTGAGTGGCAGGCCAGAAACAGAATGCAGGAGTCCTGATTTGATGACTTGTTGGATTTAGAGACAGCACACTGCCTCTGAGAGAAAAACACTTGAGAATTCAACAGCAGCACTCTAAATGAGTGTCCCATTCCAATAAATGTGTATTTATAGGATGTCTGTCCTCACAAGTGAGGTCCCTGAGGTTGCTCCAAATCCAAATCCCTGTCTTCTCTGTAAGTGCATATTGTACTGTCAACTCTTTCAGTGCTCTAAGCTAAAAGTCTTGTTCTTAGTGGACATATTAGGGAAAATATAGCCACTGAAAAGTATCTCCACTGCCAGCGACAAAAGCAAGTGTGGGTGGAATAAAAAGGAAATGTAGACATGAGAATAAAGGATTGGGTTTGAATGCTTCTGCCAGTGTTGTGTCCCTTTTCTCAGAGTGCCTCTCTGTGTGCCTTTGAGTGACTCTGGGGGAGGCTTTGGACCTGCCATGCAAATAAAATGCCTCATTGCAGCCAGAGTCTCCATCTCAAAGGCAGGAACAGCAAAAACCAGTGGGGATGGTTTGTTCAGAGGTGCTGGTGTTGATGGGATGGCTGCAGGCTGCAGGGGCTCGCAGTGGGGGAGCAGAGGTGTGGAGAGGGGCACCTTCACTGCCCAGTGCTGGAGTCCTCCCATCTCACATCCCACAGGAAAGAGCCACAGAGCCTCTGGGTTCAGGATGCAGCAGCTCAAAGGCATTTGTGGAGACCTGATGGCCAGATTCAGGAGGAGCAGGAAAGTGGTATTTTGCAGATGAGATCTGAGGTGCGGGGTGATCAAGATCATAAATCTCAGTTCCTTGCAGTGCCTTGCTGGAAATGTGATTTTCCACCCCCACAACCACCCGTGGCATCCCATATTCTCAGGCACAGCTTGTGTCACCACCCATCACGGGCACGTGGAGTGTGCATGTCCACAGATCACCCTCGAGGCCAACGACCCAGGAAATAAAGAAATAAGGAATGTGTCACCCGGGATGACTGCTGGGAGGAGGCAGGGAGGCTGCAGCCGCCCTCCCCGGATTGAGCAGGCCCGGTGTGTTCAGTGAGGTGAGCACCACGCTGGAAAAATAACAAGTCATCAGCTAATTAAAGACTCCTCTGGAAGGTGTTAAGTGCCAGGAGGTAATTAAGCCTGCAGCCTCACTTTGTCAGCCCTGACTTTCAAGCGCGTTAATTCCTAAATTGTCACAGCGCTGGCGTGACACGGCTCCCCTGCGCCTCCTCCAAGGTGCCTTTCAGACTCCAGGGGAAATCCCTCACCTGGAGGTGCCGAGCAGACCTCTGCCACTGGAAATGGGGAAGCTGTGGCAGACACCAGGGGATGCTCTGCTGCTGATGCCTGCTCAGAGGTCAGGGGTTGGTGAGCCTGGAGTACCAGCACAGTCTGGACCCCACAGCAAGGCACGGCCAGGCTGGTTTGCCCTGGTGGTGCATGGACACTTCAGCAAAGCTCCAGCCTTCAGCTTTCACAGGTGGTGAGGAGCCTTCTTACTTCTCAGCAAAACATCAGAGGGGTTTTGTGGCATAGAAGAGGATGACAGTGGTCACTTCACGAGCTGGCTGTGATCCACAAGTACATTCACAGCCACCTTCGCTGTGTTCTGCCCCAGGTGAAATTACCCCAGGCAGTATCTGCATAAACCATGCAGGCTCTTGATTGCTGAGGCAGGTAGTGACTGCTGCTGGGGAAATGGGTGTGTTTTAAAGGCTCCTGTTGCCCAGTGATTGACCCCTGGTTATTAAAGCACAGAGACAATCAAGGCAATAAAAAACAACCAATGCAGTTCAGATAGGGCTGAAATTCTGCTCCTAGCAGAAGCCAGCATCCTGACAGGCAGATAGCTGCTAAAATTGGCCAGCAGAGTATTGGAGAGTGCAACAACTGGTACATGCAATAACTGAACAGATGATGTTAATTGTGGCTGAACAGAGGGTGAAGGCCTGTGATGTGCCAGGAGTGCTATTTCAGGTATTGAGGTTTCTTATTCTGGAAATCAATTATTATTGACCAGGGCAGACAAGAGAGGAAAAGATAAAAGAAATTATTAACAAACATTAAAGGTAAGAAAGTTTGCCTGACTCATAGAAAGCAGTAAGAGCTTTCAACGCACTAAGAGAATGAATTTTAATGTTTCCTTTTACTCCATGCAGTAGTGGAAGAGTGGGAAGCGAAACAAAGGCTGTGATACTAGATCACGAGCTATCTCCATACATGCTTTTCAGTTTTCCATACTTGGCATTTTTACTAAGGTTTGCTAAAACTGGATTTGTGAATCACCCACTGCAGTTTCATACTCATCTCAGGATGCCTGTCCTCAGCTGGTTGTTTTGTTGTGTTTTTTTTTTTAATCAAAAAGCACATGCTATTAAAGTTCCCTTCTGTTGCAGCCTGCTGAGCTTTTCTGAGCTCTCAAACACAGCAGCCAGCCTCAGATGTTCGGTGGCAATGTGCAATTGTTCCTGTTATTGTCCGCAGGTTCGTGTTCCCGGCTGAGTCGATGCCAGTTGTGCTGATGGAATGCAATTGGAATGTGTTTCAGAGGGATGAGAGGGCAGCACTGAGTGCTATTGATGGCTCCAGAACAGCATAGGAATCCTATTTGCCCGGAGTCCGTTATCACTGGGGACATCACAGCAGGAAGGTGACGTGGGGACGCTTGGCTGGTGGCCACACTTGAGCTGTGCGGGACACGTGGGGTCTCCCGTGATCTGCAGAGCGTGACCTGCAGCTTTGAGGACAGGCAGCCCTGCTGGCACTGACTGCAGAGGAGAATATCTCAGCCCTCTGGAGATGTCCCTGCTTGGGCAGATGTCCCAAGACCTTTGCTGCTCAGTCTGGATCTCCATGACCATACATTTCTGGCAGTGTTTGGGAGTCTGATCCACAAATTTCATCTCCCTTCAGATCTATCTCAACTGTCTCTGACCCACAGTCACATTGTTTGGGTCCCCATAGGGAACAACCCAATGCTGAGATGTGTCTCACAGGACCTCATTCCCTGCATTAATGCCTGGTGCTGGAAGATTTCCCTGTTTAGGACAGGTCTGAGACCTTGCTACAGAGCATAACAGAGGGTAAAGTCAGGAGACCACAGCAGTTCCTACAGCTGGAGTAGTGGGCTAAGATCGTGTATGCGTAGGGTTTTCTGTAACAAAATTCCAGGTTTCCTCACAATACACATCAAAAAAGTGCATCATCATGCAAATCAGCCCAAAAATCCAGGGATGAACCTCCGGGGATGACGAAAGAGAAGATACAGGGACTCTGATACTGCCTGGTGACAAGGAAGTCTGCTGCAAGGCCAGACAACACAAGACACTCATTTGCCATTTAATTTCTGAAAGCAAAGGCAGAGCTGAAATCGTGTCTGAGCAGTCACAGCAGTGACAAACCACGTGGGAAAGGGGAACAGAGGCCTCTGCTTCAGCTTGCAGATTGATGACTAAATGCCATGAAGAAAATCAGCCCCATGTAAACCCTGCTCACTGCATTTCCCTTGGATTTGTGCCAGGAGGAAAGGGCTGTATTCCTGAAAAGCCATCATGCAGCATCTGCAAACAGGTTTTTTTTCCCCTGAGAGTTAACATGATTTCATATTTCTGTCCTTGCTGTTGTTATGAAAACCTCTGGGATACTGGATGGCCCTGTTCCCTGGGAACATTGGATGGGTCTTGGAGGAACCTGATCAATTTGAAAATGTCCCTTCTCCTTGCAGGGGGTTGAACTGGACCCTTAAGGGTCCCTTCCAACCTGATTCTATGATTCTACCATGTGTAGGAAAAAAAATGACAGGAAAATCAGCCGTTTGTTTGTTTCGAAGGGTTTCCATCAAGACCAAGCAGCAGCCATTCAATTTAAGTGGTGAATGTTCTCTCTGCCCTGGAAAGCCAAGTGACGCAAACGGGGGGAAAGCAGAATGAATAATAACTGAGGCTTTTTGGAGTGGAAATAACATTTTGATGAGGCTTGCGGGGCCTGCAAAGTAGGACAGCATGGCTCGATAGGAGTGCCTGGTTCCTGGCCTGGCCCTCACTCCTGTGGGGCTGGTTTCTTTCTGGGAAACAGTTCTGCATTTCTAAAAAGACGTTTTCTTCTGAAATAAGGAGCCACTGTCTCTTAATCCACAGAATCCACCTCTGGTCTAGGACAAGGATTTAGAAACTCCTCTGGGGAGAGCAGGGATTAAGAGCCTTGGTGCTCTGGGCTGGCTCTCCCACTCGGAGAGGAGCCCAGATTAAGGACTGTGATGGAGATTTTACCAAAGGACCATTGTGCACAGACTCTGCAGCCTACAGTTTACAACTAATCACATTATATTTTGCTTTCAGATAGGATGGGTAAAAAACACAGCTTACAAATCCAATTTCTGTTCTATATTTGATGCTCAGAACAGCTAATCCTCTCTGTAAACAGCAAACCCCATCCAGAACATTATCCCGTTCTGATCTACTGTCCATAATTGGGTTTTCTTCCAAGAATTTAACTTCTGTTTGATTATTTTTATTTTACCCTAGTGAAATTCCTGAATAAATAATGCAAAAATATTTTTGAAGCCAGTGTACCCTCAGTTTCCAGTTCTACTTCATTTTTTCTGGTTTCAACCTGCTGTCTTCAATACTTTAGCACTTGGTCATGTCTTTCATTCAGCTCAGTAAGCAATGTTCAGAGTCAGGGCTGAAATCACGGCGTTTAAACAACCTAAATTACAGTCTTTCCCTAATGAGATTGGGGGACAGTGTGTCAGAAAAGATTCTGGTAAAACTCAGTTATGTATCTTGCATGGACTGTGAAAATTGCTGCTGCTTCTGTAAGACAAGCTTTCATGGAGGATTTCTGAACTGCTAAGGTGGAAGGTTGATGTGAAATTTTTCATTGTGATTTTCCCTGTCTTTCCAGTTGTCTTTGTTGTTCATAACAAAATGAAGAAGGATCCAGAAATCTTAGCTATCCCTCTGTAGGAATCACTGGAAGGAATTAATATTTCTCAACATATAAGCAAATAGGTCTTCCTCAAAAAAAAAAATCCAATAAATGATCTATCAGTCATAGTCCCCAACAGAAGCCTTACCTAAAATCCCATATTTTAAAACGTTCCAGCTTTCTCATTCTTTAAACTCAGACACAAACATAGCACCAGCCCAACTATACCCAAACTCTCCGTCTCCTTTTTTATTTCTTGCACTAATTAACAGCTGATATTCAGAAAACCACTCATTTATCTGAGCCTCGCATGTTAGGCAGCATTAAAAATAGTCTGCCAGGTTCACCATCTGCTTGGTGCAGTGGGAGCTCCTCTAAGAGAAGAACAGAAATGAGTGCATGTGTGCATGTCCATGTGTGGCGGAGAACACGCGAGAGCCTCAGCTGAGGGTGGTCTGAGCAGAAATGAAACCTCCCTCGAGCTCTTCAAACGCTGCCCCTGTTAGAGGATGAGGAACATGTCAGGTATTTCACCCCGAAAGCCAGAGCTCTGTAATGCTGCTGATTCACACAGTTTTGGGCAGGGACATGGCTCAACAATGTTCATTTGAACACGAAATGTACGTGTGGGGTTTGTCTGACGTAATTTAGCCATCCACAGGCTCAGCATCTCTGGGATGTCTCTCTGCCAGGTGCCCTCTGTTGCCAGCAGAAAAGGAGCACGATGTCCAAATTAGCCCACAAGTCTCCAAAAGTCACTTCAGGATGGGGTGAATCATCTCCTGGAGATGCCACCCTCCTCCCCAGTGACTACAGGGGAATGTGTGTGACTCTCCTGGCGCCGTCATCTCTCACTTTGGGATGCCTGTGGTTAACTGGGGTGAATCCCATCAGTTTCCTGATCCTATACATTGCCCTAAATCAGGAAACACAAGCTGCCAGACAGAGCTGATGTACCAGGATCCTGAGACATGTGACAAGTTGCAATTCCCACCTCTATAACATCCCTGAAAATAGAGCTATGGGAAAAGAGTTTTTCTTCTTTTTAGGAAAAAAAACTGCCTATGATGCCCTCATAGATGTGTGAGCTCAGGACAGTCTGGAGATTGTCCCCTGAGAGGGACAGCATGGCAGAGGTTGGCTCTTTCACGATGAGCAAAGAAGGATCTCAGTAATTTTGAGAGTCATTTGGGCTCATGGAAGAAGGGAGGTTACATTTAAGAGAGACTTGAGCAGCCTACTGACTGTAGTAAAGGACATATTGCAAATATTCCATCTGTCAGTACTAATTATTAATGGCAGAACACAACCAGGAATCAGCAAGGCTGATGGTGAGGGGCTGGGCTGAAAGTTTCCTATCTTCTGCAGCAGAAATAAAAACATTTCCTACAAGTATTTCAACCTTTGACAAAGAACAAAAATGTCTATATTCTGGCTTTTCTTAACATCAGAAGGGCACATATTTGCCGCTAATGGAGTACTAAGTGCAGTTAACCCTGCAGCACACAAACACATGAGGCTTGAAATGTTTTGTAAACTGGATAATAAGGATGCTTCAGCACCAAATGTTCTCACTAGTTGCGAGTGAAGCTGCTTGTTTCAGAACTGCTCGCGAGATTAAACTCTGACAGTGGAATTGACTTGGTAATAGAGGACTGTTAGAAGGAAAATGCTATTTAAGGGAGTGAGGAAAAGCAGGTTTGGGAAGAGACCAGCAAAATCTACATAAGCAAGTTCACGAGGAAGGTTCTAGAAACAGAATGATTTTGTCTTGTTTGTACTGAGCCCAAGAGTTGTATATGAGGAGCATAAGTTGCTTTATTTGGCTGGTCTGAACCTGTAGGTAACGCCAGAGTTACCTATGAGAAAAGTGTTAGACTGAGAGTGTTAAACTTTCACTGTGTCTGGACTGGTGTGAACATAAACTGTAATAAATATAATGGACTGAGTGTGACTTCACAAAGATAAACAGCAGTAAACAAGCCTTGCTGGGTGATGAAGAAGTTATGAACAAGCCTTGCTGGTATGGAAGAATTTTGGAGCTGTGTTGGAGTTACAGAACTGTGCTTATTATGGATTATGGTTTGGTCACCTATATGCTCTGAGGAGCCCCTATTGGGGAAGAAGAAGACGCAGGAGTTGGGGAGAGAGAGGTCCATGTATGACATTACCTTTCACTTTTTTAAAAGCATGGGTTTAAGCCATTTTTACTCTTTAAAACGTTTATGTGCGGCAATGTGACAGGGTTCAAGGAACCTGCTGTTCGTTTCATGCCACTTTATAAGAACAAGCAGCCACCTCGAGTTCACCAGGGCCAGCAAAAGTGAGAAAACCAAGGTTAGCCAAGACCTCTGTCCAGACTCAGGCGGTGCCACCTTGTACCCTCCCACACCCACAGAGGTCTGCCAGCATTAAGAAAATGGCCTTGATCCCACAAAAACATTCCTATGCCTCCCTGTGCTGAAGCGCGATTTGGCACAGAGCAGCCCCCAGACTGTCCACGTCCTGACTGCCATGAACACCCACCCTGTGCACCCCTTTGGTGTTTGGCAGCTGAAAGAGTTTTCCCCTAAATTCTCAGTCCAAACAGACCTGGGATGGGGTTCCATGGGCTTGCCCTGCTGGGCTCAAAGAGTCACCGGGATGCAAAAATCCTTCATTGCCGTGAAGGGATCATCACGCCATTATTTCTTCTGCTGTGTTTTGTTTTCCATCTGAATTCAGTTTTTCAGGTTAAAAATAGCCTGGCCAGCCTTGGAAAAATCTGTTGGCTTTGCTAGAATCTGAGCATTTATACCACAGATGCTGCTGCTCTAACTGAAAAGAAAAGCTCACGTGACAGGAGCGGTGCCTGTGCGCCGATGTTTCGATGCAGCGACCACGGCTCCAAAGCTCAGTCTGAGCCTTGCCCTGTTCGCTGGGGACCTCGGGCCAAGAGGAGCAGTGGCTGTGGACAGCTCAGTGTCCTGCAGCACAGGTCAGGTCAGTAGACACCCGGAAAGCTTGAACTCTATGCACTTCTTTGAGAAAAAAATAAAAGAAGGTAATTTTTCTACTTAACATCCAGAATGACTCAATAAACCTGCAAAATTACTCCAAAATTCTTTTCTTGCTTTCTGAAGAGGAGGAAAATACCACCAAATAATTTCATAGAATCCTTGACAAAAGCAACAGTCGTCTTCTTTTTTTCTCCAGTTACTTCATGCTCTGTAGGCCTCTGATTTTCCGTACTTGTTACAAATATGATGTTGATTAAGACACTGGAAACAGAAAGCCTCTTGAAAAAAGCATTTTTCTCAGAGGAACTCCTTAAAACTCTGTAAGCAAAGCCACTACCCTGTGACATTTGAAAAGAAGAGCCATGAAGCCATCCTGCTGGGAATAAGGCCACTGGCTGGTTCCACTCTGCTACCATTTAAATCTCAAAGGTCAAAAGAAAATGTTCCCAGTAGTTTCTCCATGGAAAAAAGAGATTGGGCATGAGCTGGGGAATGTTTTCTTCCTGGTGGATTTTTAATTCAAAACAGGCTCAATAGGAACTTTTTTCAAAACGTAGCCGAAGGGTTAATAACAGCATGAAGGAAAATAAAACTCCAGATTTGGCTTAAGTGTGGCACCTCTCCACTGATGCTGGGGTTTGGGTGCTTGACCTTGTCTAGTGGCACTCCAGGAATCAGGAGAAATCCCAGTCTGTGGTTTGTCATGATCACCTTATTCTACATGAGACACAGCCACGGCTTCCCCCGGTCCCATCATTTTCCCTGTGCCTGGCAGCAGAGCAGGCTGTGGCAGGGCAGGCACACAGAGGTGTTGCCCTGTGTGCTCAGACCCAGGTGCTCCTGAGACGTGCAGAGGGAGGGGCATGTCCAGGCAGGTGGGTAATGGACCAATGGCTGAGAAGGTCCTTTAGAAATAAATAAACCAACTGGCTGAGAAGATGCCTCAGAAATAAATAGACAAACCAAGTGGTTTGTTCCCCCCGGGTGTGCATCTTTTTACATGGGTGCTGGATAGGAAGAGCTTTACACTGGAATTTCATTTTTCACTCAGCTCCAAGAACAAGTGACGACCTCTTTGGAGCCGGTTTGTGCAGAGCTCTGGATCTGGACCATGGCTGTAACCCCACAAAGCCTTTGATCATCCCCATCCCACAGCCCCTTCATGGCCATACCTCTGCCAGCTTGGGGATCTCATGGGTGGGGTCTGCTGGGCTGGGGTGGACCACCTCAGGTCCTTCCCAGGGCTGCCCCAGCATGGAGAGGTGTTCAGGAGAGCCCAGCTCACTGGTCAGCTTTGGTGAAGACACTTTTGTACCTCTGGAAGGTCAGTTTACCTCAGTCTCCTCCAGGCTGGACAGACCAAGTGCCCTCAGCTGCTCCTCACATGGCTTCCCCTCAAGGCCTTTCACCATACTCACTGCCCTCCTTGGGACACTCTCTAATAGTTTAGTGACTTTTTTATATTGTGGTGCCTGAAACTGCACCGAGCACTCAAGGTGAGGCTGCCCCAGCCCAGATCAGAGCAGGACAATCCCCTCCCTTGCCCAGCTGGAGATGCTGGGCCTGATGCCCCCCCAGACAGGGATGTCCCTCCTGGCTGCCAGGCACTGCTGACTCAGGTTCAACTTGCCATGGACCAGGACCCCCAGGTCCCTTTCTGCAGCACCTCTCTCCAGCACCTCATTCCCTGGTCTATGCACTAGGGTTACCCCATCCCAGGTGCAGAATCCTTCATTTTCCCTTGTTGAAATTCATACAGTTGGTGATTGCCCAGCCCTCAGATTTGTTAAGGTCTCTCTGCAGTGTCTCTCTGCTCTCCAGGGAGTCAACAGCTCCTCCCAATTTAGTGTCATCAGCAAACTTATTTAATATTCCTTCGAGTCCTGCATCCTGGTTGTCAATGAGGATGCTGAAGGGCACAGGGCCGAGGATGGAGCCCTGTGGACCCCCACCAGTGACAGGATGCCAGCCTGGTGTCACCCCCTTCACTACAACTCTTTGTGCCTGACCTGTGAGCCAGCTGCTCATCCATCACCCCACACAGTTATCTAGCTGTGGGCTGGATATTTAGTCCAGAAGGATATTGTGAGAGACAGATATGGGCCTCAGCCCTTCCTCTGGGACGTGCTGGCATCAGCCTGGTCCTGCTTTCAGCCCAGGCTGGTGATGCCTCCTTTTAATAACTCCTGGGAAGGATTTCAAAGCCAGCCAGCTCTTCTTTCGTAACCACCACGTCCCTCTGCCCTCCCTGCTGTGCCCCTCTGGACCTGCCAGCACACAAACCTACTTAGTTTAATTCCACTCTCCCGCTGCAGAGCCCTTTCCAGGGCTCATCCGCAGGGCGCAGGGTCCCGGGGGAGGCGGCGTGCGGCTCTCCGGGCCGGCTTTGTCCCTTCCTTCACCCCGGCGCCGAGGTGAAACAACTTCTCCCAAAGTCAACAGCACACCCTGCGGCTGCACCGGCGGAAATTCAGGATGAGGCCATGGAAACGCAGAAGTTGCCTCTGAACAGCTGCCACCACAAGCAGTGCTGGGGTAGGATGCCCATTTCTGTTGCAGGGCCAGCGCAATCTGGAGCTGAGCCCTTTCAAACTCAACAAGCGCTGTTTTAATGAAGCCCGTACCTCGTTACTCGTTGACAAGAAGCTTAGCATTGATTTAATGAGCTCCCTTTAGAAGCCTCCAATGCCGCATTCCTTGGAAGATTACGGGCTGTTGCTTTTTTTCTTTATTTTTTTTTTCCTGCTTCTTTCTAATGATGTTGTTACCGAGACGGCAGCAGAATCAGAGATATGCCCTCCTTACCGCTGGGTGAACCCCATTTACACGGCATTTTAACTTCAGGAATCCTTCCAAACATTACACAGGCGGAATTTTACATCTGACAAAAGAAACAGACAACGTTTATCGAGCTTAAACCCCCTTAATGCTGCCTGAGTTTGCATTCGCTCGCTCATGTGACTGTGCCTCTCCTGTGCCTTTAGTGTTACAAGTACTCTCCAGAGGCTGGTTGGAGAAATGCTGCATTTTTTTTTTCAAATCCAGCATAGATGACAGACACTGTGCATTCCCGACATCTATGGAAACACTCACCACCCTTTTGAAATGCCAAAACATTTTTGTACTGAACTGTACAGGTACCGGGGGGTTCCGTACAATCCATGCATCAGGCAACCAATTAATTAAAATTGGCGAAAGAGAATCAGTGCCCAGAGCTCAGCAGAGCCGGCACGGACAATCTCACGGCAGCAGAGGGACCATCATCACCACCAAGCTCCGTCTAGGACGGATCAGCAGGAGCAGCCTTCTCTGGGGAAT
The DNA here is from genome assembly GCA_013400735.1 of Pomatostomus ruficeps. NCBI lineage: Eukaryota > Metazoa > Chordata > Aves > Passeriformes > Timaliidae > Pomatostomus > Pomatostomus ruficeps. Next base: position 64,800 of record VYZT01047490.1, read on the forward strand.
CCGGCACAGATCTGGATTCTCCAAGGTGCTGTTCCTGAGGACGCGACTTTTAGCGGTCGCCGTGGGTCTCCAGGGCAGTGGTGGAGGGGATGGGAGGCGTGTGTGGTGGGATGGGACTGTGAGTATCCGCTCTGCTTTTACCGCGCCGCTGCGGCCACTCACACAGCAAAGGAGAGGGAAGGGACAGGGTGTCTTTGCTGTTCCTTTACAAAGACGAAACAAAAGGCGAGGCTGCGTGAAATGCAAATTTTAGAGCAGCAAGACGAGAGGGATTTGAATTTTGCAAATCAGAGTTTACTTGCTCCGGAGCCTCGCGGCAGCTCCCTGTTACAGAAAAGGCACTTGGTTCGCGGCCAAAAAACTGCTGACAAAGAGAAGGGGGGAGAAAACCAGACTTGCAGGAAGGCGTCGGCATTGTTTGTGTTTAAAAGCAGTGGGCTGTCAGCTCGGCAGCGTGCGAGCTCTCCCTTTTAGCCAGGACGCATTTCTCCCGCGGCTCTCCCTGCGCGGTGAACCGTGCCTAACCCGACAAGGCAGGCGAAGGGCGGCGAAAGTTTTAATTATCGGCATTTAGGAGCAACTTGGGGAGAGGCGGCGGGGACCCCGCAGCCCCCGGCGCTGCAGAGAGCCGGGCACCTGCCTGCCCTTCAGCCGGGCCGGGGGGAGATTCCCAGGGACAGATCCCTCCGGCAGGCAGTGTCCAAGGAAGCTGTGCTTCCCTGCTCCCACTGCCGGGGGGAAAACCTCGCCACGGGCTAAACTTTGTAAACACGGCGCGACGCTGCTCCGGGAGCGGCAGCCAACACGGCTGCGAAACCGAGCATCCCCACGCCGGCAGGGAGAGCTGGCAGCGACTCAGTGCTGGCGGCGCCCAGCCCTCCCCCCTGCCAGCCTCCCCTTCCCCTTTAAATAAACATCCGTGTACACAGCAGAAGCCGCTCAGGATCACCCCCCTTTCCCCTCAAAAAGGGATCCGGAGCCCGCTGGATGCGCGTCCGCCTCGCGGTACAGGGATGGGTCGTGCAGCAAACACCGCCCGCAGCCGCCGCCGCGTCCGGAGACGCCACTTGGTGAAAAACAGCGAAAGTACCTTTTGAATTCTTCCATCAATATCCAAATAAATACATTTGGGCCGGTAAGTCGAGGAGGCAGATCCCATCTTGCTACAGCTGGGCTCTCACCGGACTTGTTTCCAGTGTCAAACAGAGCAGAAAATCAGGTTTGTCCTACCCAGCCGAGCCACCGCTGCCTGACAGTTTGGTGTCCCCGCTCTTCTGTATCCCGCTGTACTCTCATTCTGGGAAGGTCCCTCCTCTAACATGCATGCATTTTGCTGTGCCTCTGTCTCTCTCTGCCACCTCCTTTTAGTTTTGCTTTCCTCCAAATCCAGCTGCTTCGGACAGGGAAAGACACAGGCTCCAGATGCTGCCGGCAAGCCCCCTCTCCATTCCCATAGCAACAACCCCTCCTGGCTTCAAGGCTGAGAGCTGCTGGGCATCCGCATTCGGGCTGTGACCCTGGCACTGGCCAGCTCCTGTTATGCACAAATCAAGCGGCATTTATCCCTCGGGGGGGCTGTGGAGGAGGAAAAACCTCTTTTATCGGGGTGGTGAGAGATGCCATTTGATTTTACGCTGAAATAGGACCGTAATTATTAATTAGTGGCTCTCCTGGTGAGCTGCTTGCACAGTGCAAGCGATGTGACAGTCTCCCATCTGGAAGTGCCCTGTGCTGGAAGTGTCCTTTCAGACACCCACTGCCAGCCAGGGCTCGGACCGTCTCAATCCAAACTCAGCAGCTCAATTTCCACATCCCTCCCGTTATCATTACAAGCACAGAAGGAAAAAGCAGCAGCTTTTTTTTTTTTTTTTTCCCCTGTAAGCTCCAGAAGCACGAAGAAAGCATAAAGCCCATGCTCTCGCCCACCGCCATCCGTGCCACCCCCGGAGCGAAGGATTTTGTTATTTAGGGGAACGTGAAGTCTGCTGGCAAAGGCGTCTCTCATGAGACGAGCAGGAGGGTTCCCGGAGCAGATGCCGAGTGCCACCGGCGTGCCCGGGCTGTGTCGCGCTGCAGAGGCTCGGTCACGGCAGGGACGGAGTTTGGGGACAGCGGAGAGGCTGCTCCATGAGCCTGCACAGCCGGGAACAGCGCGTCCTGCGGGCATCAGCTCTGGGTTTTCTGTGGCTTCTGATGGAGGGGCTGCAGGAGCATTTCCTGGCCTCTCCTGGGCTGCAGGCGGGGGGAGCAGGGCTTGGGACAGCGGGGTCGGTGCTGCTCCCCCTGCCCACCCCAGGCACTCGCTGCAGCCAGAGCGACACAAGACTGACCCCAGCAGAGGCCAAGGGGCTTAGCTGAGGCTTGTCCCTGGCTGAGGCTTGTCCTTGGCTACCCCTGCAAACACAGACAGGGCTCTGCTGCACTGCAAAGGGGCTGAGTGGGTCCCAGAGCCGGGCTGACCTTTCAGGCTGAAGCCAGTGGTACTTCTAAAGCTCTCAGAGCCAGCAGCGAGGTGGTTCTTTTGGGAAGTGCAAGCCTTTGCTTCATATCCTTCCTCTGCCAGCTTGGAGCAGGCACTGGAAGTCTTTCAGGAGAGAGCCCTTGCCACTGCAGGGTGTCCTGGAGTTTATCCCGTGGGCTGTCCCCTCGGCTATGCTACAGCCTATCCCATACCCCGCTATCCACTTGACTTTCCTCTAGGCTACCCTGCAGTCTATCCCACAGACTATCCTGTAAACTATCCTGGAGGATAAGCCCTCAGATTATTCCACAGGCTATGCCCATGGCTATCCTGAGGTGGGCACAGCTTCTCCCACTGCAGCAGCCCTTCCACACCAACCCCACTGCTCCTGTACATCAGCCAGGACCTCTGTGACCCATCATTCCCTTCCCTGCTCTGCTAAGCGCTGCCTTAATCCTGTTTTACCGTGATTCCATCCTGAGTGACTTGATTGACCCAGCAGGTTCCTGAGGAAGATGGCCACGATGACAAAAATGGAGCTATTTGGAAAGAGACAACAAGAGCTCTCATCTGGGAGGGCACATGGGGCATTTGGGTTTGTAGAGGAGGAGACTGAGCTGTCCCACGGTGATCACCCACTCCAGGAGTGGTCAGACAAGGTCACTGCGGGATTTGCTCACACCTCATGGAGACATCTAATGCTCAGAGTCTCACCCTGGTAGGCATCTACTTTTTGATTTATTTTTTAAAAGTGTGACCAGCTTCTCCAGCCAGCAAAAAGACAAGCTCTGAAATCCAGGTGATGATCCTAGCCCTTCCTCTCCACTGTCCTTGTCATTTCTACTCTCCCTGTGTATTTAAAATTGTGTTTCTTAAGCTCCAGCACACATCCCACTCTCCCTAATTACATTAACACTTTTTGGAAAAACCGCTTAGCTGTAAAACTGCTGACTATTGCTCTTTTCAAGAACTTTTCATGTCGAAGTGGAGCTTCAAAAGCTGAGCACTCAGAAATTACGACAAAAGCCTGATGCAGTTGAAGGCACAGTTCAAGCCCATGCCTGAAAGGAGATGAAAGATCAAAAAGGATGTGCAGCTCCAGGAGATCATTGCCC
>VYZT01047491.1:229-16946 GCA_013400735.1 Pomatostomus ruficeps
CCATTGAGGGAGCAGCAATTCTATTTTACCCTATAATTTCCATACCCTTATGACTTTTGTTAGTATGTGAATATAACCTCTCAGTTTCCTCTAATTTTATCCCCAGCCATCTTTCCATGGGGTTCCCAGCCATCTTTTCGCACATTAGTTTTACGTACTCTTCATGTATTAACCCTAAGCCATTGGTTCAATGGCATATACATAAAATGCTGATAACTAGAGGAGGACTGAATCCTTCTAACCTTGTTGTATGTGCTTCTTTCCATTGAGATATAAACTGGCAATGGCTGATTAGTAGTGACTTGAGTGCATATCTCTCTTGATCACAGCTGTAATAGATAAGAGGAGCCCTCAAACACAGGCTGCTGTTTCTTTTTCGGTATGTTTGTCCAATCACATTATACTGTTTTATCCCTCCATCTAGCACTTGTAATAAAAGGCTTATGTGATAATGCTGCCAAATGCCATTGTTTCTTCATCAGACAGATATGTGTAGAAAATTATTTGCAGCATGGTTTCTTAACTATTGGAAAAGCTCAAAAAATGTTTAGGTCTCTTCTGTTAGAAATACCCATTTAACCAGGATCTTTCAGCCATAGAAAGGCTTGGATCTAAGTGGATTATTCATGGAGTATTCTCAAAGCATAAAGCTGTGCCAGGATGAACGATGGCTAAAGTATACTGAACTTTTCACAATGAATAGTGGATGTTGGTTAACCACACAGGACTGTGAGCAGCAACTGGAAAGCCCTGGCTGAGTGATGAGAATTAAAGTACAAGCAGAAGTTCAGTCACTGTGGTATTTATTGCAGCAAACTACATCTATAAAATTGCTGGTTATCTTGGGAATGGCTGTGGATTATTCAGGCTGTAAAGATGTCAGTTTTATTAAGGTAGGGGCACTGAATTCATGCTTGTTTTCTGTGATGTGAGAAAAATAGAAAGCAGTCATCAAAAGTGTCTTCAAAAGGAAATGAGCTGGCTATCACATTGAAAATGTCTGTTTTGTCTCTCTGAATTCTGGTCCAAGAAGCAAGTTTTCATACTGATTTCAGGTTTAAAGGCACAGATGATTTATGCCTGTCAAGATCTGCCTAATTGCCTGATGTGTTCATATGTCTCAGGGAACAGACTAGCACTTTACAGCAATTGAAAACTATGTCTTTGAATCTTTACAACAAAACTGAAGCAATGAAAAAACAAATATGACTTACAGGAGCAGAAATTACTGCTCAGTTCCAACCCTGAAATTTTTCCTTAGTGAAAATTCATTCAAAAAGTATTTTGACCATACCAGTGACATTGAAGAACAATTGCCTACATTTAGTTGGGAAGTTTAATGAATTTCATTTTGACAACATAACTAATGGGGTTTTGATGGTGTAGCATTTAGCACAGATGACATCCTCCAAAATGACTTTTCAGGAAAGGAAAAGGAAGAAGTGATTAAATTATGATGTGACAGTACATTCAGTGTCCCCAGAGTCTTTTGGCTGAGAAAAAGAAGAAAGTTACCAAGCTTGATACTAGATTTCAATCATATTGATACCTTGCACATATTACAGAAATGTAGGGGTTTTTTCCTTTCTCATTTGGATAGCTACCTGGAACAATTGCTGCCTTGACTTTGATGACAGCAGTTTTATCCTTTACCATAAAGTCTACCTTCTCAGGTGCTTGCCTGAGAAGGAAGAAACCTTTCTCTGACTTCTGAGCTGAAGAGTAGTTTGAACTCATACATCCATATTTCAGAAGACTGAGAATGATGCACCTGGAGGCCAGTGATCACAGAACCAAAAGAAGATGAGGCATGAAGAAATGCAATCAAAACCTAATGCTCAGACTACCCTATGGGAGCAGAGCCCTTACAAACCTATGCCTCAAGAGCAATTCTTATCCTGAAACCAGATTCTCTTTAGCTCTGTTAGCTGTCTTGATAGCTGGAGTGGCCAATGTATCTACCTTCCACTCATTCCAAAATTACAGTCTATTGCTGATGGGACCCTTGTTCTGTGCTTATCCCTGATAGACACAGAAGGTTACAAACTGTTGTTTGTTCTGGGTTCGGGGGTTTTTTGCTGATAATGCACCATCACCCAGTGTCATGTCTGCCAAACTTCTGTGCCAAAGTCGAGTCTTTGTGTCTGTTTTTTGTTTGGGTGGTTTTGCTTTTGTTTTTGGTTTTGGGGTTGTTTTTTTTTTACAACATGTGAAGGCTCCTTTGTTTCTATTTGAGAAAGCCAAAGCAGTGAGGAGTGCACCAATACAGCTTGAAATCTAGTTGAATATATGTGGCGGAGCTTGAAGCTAAAATGAGTTTTCAATTTAGCATCAGCTATGAATTGTTCATGACTAAAGAGGAAATAGCAAAGGAAAGGAGCTCCAGTCCCCTCACTTCATCACATAACTAGCTATTTAACTTCATTGAAGCAGAATGCTCCTGGTCTGCTGCTGTTCAACTCTGCAAAGGACAACAAATCACAGTGAGCTCATCCAGCTCAGAAATGCCACTTCTAACAAATAATGTCCTCAGCTAGGCTTACCTCCCCAGGAGGCCAGGAGTGCAGATCTGTCACACTCTCAGGACATGTTACAAAGGCTCTTACTTTTAACAGTCTTTGGACAGGCACAACAGCAATATGTTTGTTATTTCAGAGGGCAGTTCCACTCTGTGCTTTTCACCTGTGTACATGAGAAAACACTATTTTGGTATTCATAATATTTGGCCTTTATGTATATTCTTAAAAGCTGCCTATTTCACTGCTTAAGCATTCTCAGTGCCTTGCAAATGAAAACAATAAATTAAAACACAAAAAAGCTTTCTCTCAACTTAATGGAAAACAAAAAGAGTAAGTCTGATGTAAATGTATGAATGGGATCCAGGATTAGCTGACCAAAGGGTCAGGGGTGTTCTGCTGATTTTATAATGTGCATGTTCTCTCAGCTTTCTACCTCAGTATCTATGCAAAGAATTTTGGGGATATAGCTCAAAAAACCCAAAACTGTATGTTTTATACCAAACATAAGCAGTGCAAATGCCAATGTTTGAGTGAATGACATCACATTTCAGCTTGGACCCAATTATAAACTTCAAAGACCCTTCAAAGGTCCTGAAATCTGTGTTAAGACAAAACCCCTATTTGAAGTTGGTACCTATGGGGAATTGGAGGATATTTATATTCCAAAACCCACACTTAAATTATAAAAGGAATGGCCTATTTTATGCTTGAACACAGCTCATTAGAGAAATCTCTTAATGAATATTTTTCAATCATCTAAGAGAGAAAATCAAAGCACATAGGGCATACTATAAGATCTGCATGGATTGCTAAATACTCCAGTGGACATGTACACTGTAAATTATGTGTCATTAATAGTTTTGTGCTCATTCATCAGCATATGATTTAATAATTATTTCTGTAGTGAATTTTTGTAGTATGTACAATATGAAGGAGAAAAAATACATTAATCAGCAGCTCTGCTGCTCTAAAACAGCATCTGAGACAGTTACATAATTAATGGTAGTAGGATTTTTACATATACTAATGAATTTTCAACATCAAAATTCCTTAAATAATCTTGTTTGTTTCTCTGATTTATTGAATTTCATTATATGAAGAAAAATCCAGCATCTCTGAGACAGTTACATAATTAATGGTAGTAGGATTTTTACATATACTAATGAATTTTCAACATCAAAATTCCTTAAATAATCTTGTTTGTTTCTTTGATTTATTGAGTTTCTTTATATGAAGCAAACTCTACAGAATTTGACTCCCTATCTCCTCTCATCCTGAAATTAACATATATTTTTTTTTAATACTCTAGCTTCAAATAAAAAGGATGAAAGCTGATAGCAGTCTCATGGCCCTTTTCTTGGAACTGAGCTCTGTAGATTTGAACGCTCTCAAGGCAAGAGAAATATAAAACAACTATGGATGAGTCCCTGATGAATGAGATATATCTATATGGGGCAGCCCAAGGCATATTAAATAATACTAATTATGCATTTGTTTGAATAATATCTACTGTAAGTGTGCTCATTGTGGAGAGGATCCTGAAAGACACCTGTGTGAGAGAACATTTGTCAAAACATTCTGAAAGTAGAGAAAATAAGGACAAAGAACATTTTGAAAACTACTTAGACATTTAGGCTATGTCAGTATTAGGTTGAATTTCATCTTTCAGGAAAAGCTGAGCTCCTGAAGGTTCCAGCTTAGATACTCTCAGTCTCTGGAGGATCTTGGAACGAGACAGAGCTTCTCTTTGCCATAATACCTTGTCATGTGTAGAAAGTTGGCATGTCCTCACAGGGACTGAAACATGGGACTATTATTGTTTGTATTGACTATGACTTCCTATAAATACACTAAAATTTCATGAGGATATGGCAAGATATATATCGGCCCATACACGCACGTGTAATGTGAACCATTACTGTTGATCTCGTTTCCCCTTACACAGCTCATGAAAGAACAGAGGGGTTTTTGAGTTTGATAAACTTCTGTATGAAATAGGAGCTAGACAGCTGCTGAACAACTTTTTCTGTGCAATACGTAGCTTGGGTTATATAGCTGTATGTGTGGGACTAGTTCAATATGGCCAACGTACATATCTGCCCAGGCATTCTGTTGCTGTAGGGAAGAATCAGCAGCTCTCAGAATGTTTCCCATGCAGTCTATACACAGCAGTTTAAACACTTGTAACAGTGTAGCTTCAAATCTTCCCTTCAAATTGATTAACTGATGGCTTCTCCTTCGTGGTTGGCAGAGGAGGCTAATGGCTTGCTCCAGAAAGTCGAGGAGAAGAGGTAGAGAGGACACATATGCTGCCGCTGCAGTTTCCCATTGTATGGCTTGGGAATGTGATCTATGCCAGCAAGGATGGGACGAGTGTGAAAGAACCCTGTTTTCCCTCTTTAGTCCTCTATTTCTCTAATTGGAAGAATGGAAACAAACATACTAAATGGGCAGAACAAGACTATTTTTTCTCTCTCCATGAGTTTTTTGCCAAAAAACTATTAAAAGTTACTTAACATTCTATCTTTTGGGGAAAAGTAACATACACAAAATTATTTTGACTTCTCTTCTGCTGTCTACCTTCCCAGCAAACAAATTCAGGGAGTGTGTGACCAAATGATTTCCGGTAGAGTGGACAAGTCATAGCAGCATCTTCATCACGAGCAGACCTTCTCTCTCCCTCTTTGAAAGATCTGAGTTCCTACACTAACTAATCTGAGCCTTTCTGCTCACACTCAAATCTGTTCTGAATACTAAGCAGACTCCTTACTCTGTGTGCAAATCCTTTATCACCGCCTACTCTTCCACTCGCTGATGCCAGTTCTAAGTGACACATGATCTTCCAGTCTTCCTGTATTCTCCAAGGTCACTTATAGCGGCTGCCTAGTGACCACCCACACGCATTACATCTTCCCCTTATATTTGGTTTATAAATGCCTACCTAGAGTAGCCTGTTGCAAGAATTATGCTCACTACACAGCTTTTAATCATAAAATTACATCTAAGCCATTCTGAGTTGGGTACACCATCTGCTTACTCAGTATATTCATTGTCTGGACTGCTCTAGCAAAATTAGGACCTGCCTAGGGTGGGTCATTACTCAGGTACTGAGGCTGTGAGGGCAGGGATATCACGAAGGATAAATCCACATCAGGCAGTGCAGCATATCCAAACTGTCTGCAAATGAACTGACTCAAAACCTGCCAGGGTTATAGCCATGTCAGAATGATGCATCATCCCAACTTGCTCCAGTGGAAAACTATTAATTTATGCTTCTGGGAGCCAAGCTAATATCTCTGCAAGACAATGCACTGTACTGTTTAAATATATTTGTTTATCTAGCTCTAGTGTGGAGATGTCTACACAGCACTGAATAAATTGTACATGTATATAGAGTACTCTCCATTTCTGGGCCATCTTCGGAAAATCTAAGTTTTATTGTTCAGAAGGTGGGAGGCCAGAGACAGGCCACCACTGCTGCTGAAATGAGTGATTTGGAAAAAGGTGTTGCACTGGACTTGCTTCACATTGCAGCAATTATTACTTCGCCCACCCACCTTGACCCCTTTCTGAGCAATCATACCGGCAGCACCAAACCTAGCCTGCCCTGCACACAGTAGACGAAATCTTGACCATTTTGCAACACTAGCAGTCTGCTGCTCCTGACAGCTGCCCACAAAACCTGTGCTTCAGGTGGCTTCTCTTCTCACTCAAAGGTCTGCTGCATCCCACATTTTTCCAGCATCCCTGGGGAAGGTGCTGCATCACAGGAAAGAGCAAAGCTGGCTTAGCATACCAGATGTGCAAGCTTTATCTTTGCAAGAAGAGTAGCAGCTGGTGTGCTCCCACTCCAGGACATGGAGCAATTCCTCACTACTCTGGAGTCAGGCTGGTCTTAAACTGCACAGCACAACTCATAGGTTGTAGGCTCCATAGGAAGGAGAAGGTTTATGGCCTTTTCTGTTTTGTAAAGTGTCAAGAATACCAAAGACTTCCATAAAAAAAAAAAAAATAAAGACAAATAACAATCTCCCAGGGTTTCACTGTGACTGCCAGGTTCTGTGCTTGAATGTGATTTTACAGGATAATTACTTGTGAATGGTCTTATTTTCTTGTGGAATGAAACAGATCTTGCAATAAAATAGAAGATAACATATGTCTAATGCTACTCCCACTCTGTCTGCAAAAAGAAAATTGAATTTGCAATTAAAAAATCAGCTTGAAAGGAACTATCAAGATGTACACAATTTCAAATAACCATGAGATTGTGTTCCCAGTGTTTCCTCTCCTCACACTATTTACTAGTCCCCTTTCCTGCGACACATATGAAAAAGAGGTTTTAATAGAGTCAACAGAATTTTTTCATTGTTTTGCAAAGTCATCGATATTTTCATGTCAGAAAACTAAAATCACAGCTCTCAGTCTGGCAGGATCTTGCCACTTGTGCTTTTACCCAGAAATAAAAGTGAGCTGAAGAGTATCTTCCACTTGGTAACCCATAGACAGACTTAACGGGAAGGAGGGAGACCTCAGTGCCCTCCCTACCTCTCCTTTGTCTGGTTATTGTGGGTATGGGAGGGAGTGTGAATATCATGGCTCCAAAAGGAGCCAGCAGCATGACTTCTGTTGGTAAGGGAAAAGAAGGGAAAGACAGATTTCTTGGCTTTTCAATTCTACTCTCTATGTAGAAAATAAGAAATAGTTTTGTTTTTAAGTGGTATGTGGTGGATTTTTTTCTGGAAATCATGAAAAATGTTGGGGAGTGAGGTTGCCATTCTCTTCAGACTAGATTTTTAAAAGTTTGGGTTTTTTATCTCTGTGCAAATCAGGTTTGGATTTGCATTTTCCTGTTAAATATAACAGCCTCTGTTCTACAAAGAAGAGATCTTATCTTTTACCATCTATCTTGCAGACAATAAACATACTATATACATCTATTTATATTTTAAATATTACTTTTTTTTATTATGTTGGTGTTCTTGACTCTCTAAAGAAATTTTTTGTAGTGACAGAGATAGACAAATCTGTCCAGCTTATATGGCCTAAAATCAGGTAACCTGAAAACCACATCCTTTTTCCATTTGAACATATCACAAGATCCATCACTTTTTTCTGTGATTTCAAGTGCAGATGAAACTCCAAAGTTTAGGTTTGTGATTAGCTTTGAAATCTCACTTCATCTGAATTTGAAGTTAAACCCAGGCTTTGTTTTTGCATTGGTGAAACAAGGGATCTTCCCCTTACACCTTCTATATTTTGAAAAGTTTCTTTTCAGGAAAAAGCCCACAAGAATTATCTAAGTTAATCTTTAATTTCAGATCATATTACTTTAAGTTTATGTTTGTGTTATTCCTACATTGATCCACCACACTGTCAGGAATGCAAAATCGAGCATAGATGAAATTGTCCATCCCACCATATCATGCCATGGTAGCATTTCTAGTAATAACATTTCAATATTATGTACTTTGAAAGACATTAACAGTAGTTCCTCATTACGGTAGATTAATGAAAAAACTTGCAATGTCTCCTGCTATTAAAGAATTTAATGGTTTCAGCACTTCATTTTGTTTTCTGTTGAATGCGTCATTTCATCAGATCATAAATGGAAAACACTCGTGTGGAAAATAATATGAGCTCTGATTCACAGTCTCTGATGGATTTAACTACAATGGCAAAAGAGGTTACTGCCTCCAGCTGTCTACCCTTTTCCTGCGGGAAAGATTAACAACCCACTGCAGAGTGGGTACAGCATGCAGTGTGTCTGCTTCTGGCAGAGCTGTACCCGTGTAAATCATCCTCAGCTGGGGTTAATCCTCATTTCTGAAGAGGTGCTGAATTTGAGAAGGGTTGTGAACCACAGCTCTCAGACGGGATTTTCAAATAGTACTAACCGTCAGCTGCCTTAAATGCTTACTAACATTTTCTAGTCATCAGTATTAGATGTTGTAGTTCAGCCTCTTGATTCACCTGAGACCATGAGAAGTGGGCCCATGTGAACGCCAGGAGGTTTAACAAGGCCAAGTGCAAGGTCCTGCAGTGGGGTTGTCCCAGCCCAGGTGATACAGGCTGGGGGATAAAAGGGTTGAGAGCAACCCTACCGAGAAGGGTTAGGGGATACTGATGGCTGAAGGGCTGGACATATGTCAGCGATGTGCACCTGCAGCCTAGGCTGCATCAAAAGCAGTGTGACCAGCAGGCTGAGGGAGGTGATTCTGCCCTTCCCCTCTGCTTTTGCGAGACCCCTCTTTCAGTACTGCTTCAGCTCTGGGGTCTGCAACATCAGGATGATGTGGACCTGTTGGAGTGAGTCCAGAGGAGGCCGCAAAGGTGATCAGAGGGCTGGAGCACCCCAGTTCTGTGAAGAACCGGGGTTGTTCAGCCTGAAGAAGAGAGGGCTCTGGGAAGACCTTAGCACAGCCTACCAGTAATTAATGGGAGCCTGTAAGAAAGGTGGGGACACCGGGATGAATTTAGCTCTTACCTGGATGGTTCCTAGAGGGTCGTTTTATTTTGGACAGTGTTTCCTGTGCTCTTGTACTCCTGTCAGCAGCTGGATAATGGAGACCTGAGAAAGATGAGTTGTAGTGAAGAATTTTGCTGTATAACAGACCAAAGAAGCTAAAATATTTGAGGCTGGTTTGTTTGTTTTTCTTCCAAGAAGGGAATAGGCTTCAGCATAGTACTACTAGCCCTAGCACAGGGAAGGTTGAGCTTTCTGTATGTCCAAAAACCACACATCCAAGGCCACACAGAGACTGCTATGGTTTTCCCTTCTGCTCAACAAATGGTCAAGCAGAGTACAGGCTTGTTACATAAAATGAGCTGTTGACAAAGACTGTTAAGCCCAAATGTCAACATTAAATGTCTTCACTTGAAGAATGCTTAAATCTGTTAGACAGGATGCAGTAACATTTGCATGTTGATAATGACAGCAAACCCTTTCTCCTCTTCAGAGTGAATAGAAGAGGGCTGCCTCTATCTGCCAGAAAAAAACACCATCAGGCTGATTTCAAAAGACATACATGTTAGCTGTTGCCCTGAATCTCCCTCAGCGCTATTCTAAACCATTTTGGTTGCAGGGTTTTGCCAGTACTTAGCGTGTGTGGTAGAACTTCCCAAGGCATCAGCATGTTGGGAGACCTGAAATGCTCACTTGTCCTCGCCGTTATGGTTTCAAGAGGATTTGTTGGGGCATTTCAGTTATGCAGAAACCACATCAAAAGAAAGGTTGCTGTGGACAGTGAGACATCTCTTAGACCACATGCCAGTTTATGCCATCCAAAGGCAGTCTACGAATAAATCACAGAGAGCTGCAGTCCTATGGCTTGTTTTGACTGTTACTAAGCCAAGCAAATAGATTGTCTCCCTTCCTTTTCACTCAGCTGGTAGAATGGCACGTATAATCACTCCCTGACCCAGTTCAGTCAAAATGACCCAGGTTAGCTCACACACTTTAAATAGTAGGTTTTTTTTCTAACCTATTTCATTTTGATTGAATTGGGTTAGAGAACAATTACGTGCACATATCAGAAGGGGAGCATGGGAAACAGGGGGGGTTAACCTTCAGAGAATACAGTGAGAAGCAGCTGGGACTAGGAACCTTTTTGATCCAGATCAGCTGAACCCAGACATGCAACAGCAACCAAACTCTGGCACAACAGGAAATTCTGATGGGATTGGGTTTTCATCTGGTGCGAAACGTCTTAGTTCCTTTGAAGTTGAGAGTGATACATTCATTTACAATACTAGAGATACTGTCTCCTGTATATTTCTGAAGGGTTGCAAAGTGTTTTTCAGCCATTCAGACTGGCTCTCAGTACTGAATTCCTTTAACTGTTGCAAATATCTGCAAACAGGAAAGACTCATCTCAGAAAAGAATCCCACCAGTTAGTCTCTGTGGGCTCACTTTTTTCAATCGTTGAGCAATTCTACTGACAAGGTTTCTTCATTGAAAGCAAAGATAAGCTCAGCTTTCCAGTCTGCACTATTCTTCATTAGCTAAGAAAGAAAAAGTTACACAATAAAGGAAGAGCAAACAAAACCAGAGTGCTTCTGAAGACTGGAGAATTCAGCCCTTTAAGCTTGCTACTTCCTTGTAATTATTTTTCCACAAACTCCCTAGTATAAATTAACTAAAATGGGCTTATTAATGGTTAAAGAGGATGACTGCAAATTTGTGCACTGCTGACTACAAATACAGAAAAACAGAAGAAATAGAACCTGAAATCTTATGTTTTTATGTGAATAAGTAACCTGGCATACCTTGGTAATCCTTGCATTTCTTGCCTGTGGAAAAGAGATGCCTAAGCTCAGTATATTTGTCCACAAAGGCAAGGAGATCCTTCCTTCACCCCATTCACTCTCACATCACCCCACTGCTCTGTAGCATCAATAGTCCAGCTTATATTGTTTAATATATGTAAAAACCAAGGATCTAAATCATCAAGCAGTTGATCATATGTGGATAGAGGAGGATGGGCTGAGGTTCAGAAGAAACAGAATAGGGTAAAGGTTTTTCAAAACCCCGTCTTCGCCTGGTTTCAGTCATCTGAGTTGCTCAATTATGCTAATATTCTTGGTGTGTGTTTAGCTTTTGGTGAGCAGGGAAATAGTACTGAGATGGAAGTTTTGTTGGAATGCAGAGGGTTTGGGTATAACGAATGAGATTGAAAGGAGAAAATAAGACTTTTTTTAGCTCTTCCATAGAAAAGTGGGTTTAGAAAGGAGAGAGGGGCAATGTGAATGCACAGATGTGATTAGAGATAGAAGGCATAGAAAATGTTAAAAAACTTGGTTAGTGAAGTTTGAGAGAGTTGAGATAGAACTGTGTTGCTATACAGAACGGCTGTGAAGAATGTACAACCCCTACAAAAATTTTGCGTGCTAAAATGAATAGGGACTAGAGAGATGAGCATGGTGTTAAGAGAATAAGATGAATCCCCTCATCATGAGGAACAGTCAATAGGCAACAGTCAAAGACACATTTCATAAGGTCATGAGCAAAGAGGGTTTTTTTTCTGTGGTGCACACAGGGAAGAGTGAGCTTCAAAGACTATACTTTCGAGAGAGATTCCACATGATGAAAGTGACAGGATAAAAGGAGCAGGGATGGGAAAATGGAGTCTTATAGTTGAATTATAAGCACTAGAGGTGACGCCCACACTCACATTATGCTTTCAGGATAGGAAGTTACCAGGTCCAGTCTAGCATGCTCTGCATTATTAACTAATCTGATGAATCCATTCTGCTGACAGCAGAAGTTTTTATTTTGTCAACAAATCCCACTCACTGATAGGGCAAAATTGCTGAGATATCTCAGAATAATTCTGTACATGTTCTTTATACCGCAAGGAGTGGTGGAAACATTTCTGAAATTATTTATAGAGGTGTTTGGATCAGGCATGCTGCACTAAGGGATAATATTATCCAGAAGTTCTTTCTCTGGCTTTTTCCAAAGGTCACCACAACCTCATGTTTGAAACACTGACAAAAGCATGTTGACTTGCATGGCCTCAGGCTCCTCCTCTAAATGTATTCTAGATATAATTAGGTGTGCTTGGCTTATAATTATGTCTCTGATACTGACTTTTTGTTATTGATTGCCTTTGGGTGAGTCACTTAGCTTCCCTACCCTTTCTGTCTTTTGGTCTTTCATGTTTAGAAATACATATAGTAATATTTACCTGCTTTGCTTGAGGTATCCTTAGGAGATGAATGCATGGCTGCTCATTAAACTCTTTGAGGATGAAAATATTATGTATATGCTAAATAGTAGTTCTCTGTGTGTGATGTAACAGCTCAGCCTCACTGCTGACTATTCATATTCATTTGAAATGCATTACAATTTGGACTACTCACACAGTAAAGAAAGGGATGTAGTAGTTTTAGTTGTTAATGCTCATATAACTGTACATATAATCGCTTAATTGTTTCACCTGCTAAGTACATAACTGAGCTTCTAAATCTTTGTGATGAAAACAAAAGGAATAGATGAAACTTTCTAGGGGAAAATATTTTAGTAGGGATCTGACTTACAGACCTGTAGGCATATATTACAATGGTAAAGTCAGAGATGAGGAAGACTTCCTTAGTATGTTTTTTAGACTTAAAATTTGTTTAACTGACATTTTTATGTAAATGAATTTCAAATATTTCTTAGAGATACACAGATTTTCTTGAATCTTCTGCCTAATTATGTGACAACAAGTTTTTTTTCTTTAAAATCACGATCCAGTAAGACAAGCTCTGTGCTTGTTCTCATCTAATATGCTATATCCAGTGGGGGCTGTGAGCAGCTACTGGACAAGCATTTTCTGTACCCTTCTCCTGGCATCCTTGGCCTCTGACCATTTTCAGCCCAGGAGGCTCCCTGAGTAGATTTTGTAGTCTGCAACAGACCTCTCTTCCAGTGCTTGTCTCTCCCCTAGAGACCAAGCAAACCTTTTGCATCTGTAAAGAACACTTTTCACTGAATTAACATTGTCCCAGCAACATCCAGACACAGCTGCACCAACTTTCTCCATCACCTTTGCATGAGCAAAGAGCACTAAAAAGAGGAAAAAGGAAAAAAAAATATGAGAGGGATCCACCAGTAACTAAATTTCTGTTGCATTTTTCCATAATTTTCCTGTTAAAGGGGCCACTCAGAGTGGGAGCATGCAACAGTTAGCCTTGTGGCTGTTTGAAAAATCCTTCTTGTAAAATAATTTCTTTCCTTCTTTCTTTCCTGATATCTACCTTTTAAGAGAAAAGGAAATTATTTTATTTGTCAAGACAGTCATCACTAGTCCCACATTTTATGGCATTCTTGCTTCAATGTAAAAATGTAAGTTTGCAAATAACATGAATCAGGTTCTACTGTGTTCACTGATCCTACAGTGAGTGAGTGAAAGATGCATAGCTTTGCAGAATTCAAAAACAGATGAATATACTTTCATAATGAATTAGAAAAAAGAAAGGTTTGAATTTATTTGCTGTCTTTCTCTTGCACATCAACTTCAGTAACTGAGGCATAACTCTTGTGAGCTGTCACACCAGAGTGAAAACATACAAGTACCCTGATAAGAGGTTCTATCCTGTTTCCTATATGTTCTGCTTTCTCTAATGCACTGAGTTATTAGTGCAGTACTAATGAAATCCAGTTATAGGCTGTGTTGTCCAAACAGTTGCCTGAGCTTCTCACATTCTGTTCAGCTCCATATCTATGAGGCTAGTGGCACATTAACCAGAATGATACCCACTCTTTGCAGGGCAAACAGCACAGAACTTCTAGATTACAACTAGCCATGGAGTTAAGCCAAACCACAACACTTGTGATGCTTTCGTCTTCTCTGTTTGAATTGAAAGGAAGGCAAGAAGGTGTAGAAAATCAAGATAAAATGATGCCTGAAGAACAATAAGTATCTGAAAAGGATTCCTCACTGTGCTGTTGGGGTATTTTTAGGTGCATCTTACACATAAGGCAGAAAACTATGTCCTCAGTGAAATATGACTGTATTTTCACTGGGATAAGTCACCTAACTTCTCACAGTTGTATTGCAAAATAGGCATTTCAGTTCTGTCTTAGTCAATTCTGTTACTACATGGCCAAAGGGGAACTTGATTCCTCCTAGTTCTGAATCTATGCCATTTAAAAAATTACATGAATTCCATGTTGGTTGAATGCTGTAGGCTTAATTACAGTGATTTCCTCTGAATCTGTGGGGAATGTAGGCAACTTTAAGGGATGATCAGATTGCTGATATTATCTGTCACTCACAGTTGCAGTCTACCCCTGCTCTTTTGAGGCTGGTAACTCTAACAGAGCTTTGTGATAGCACTGATAGTTATCTTTAGTGTAGTAGCCTAGTGATTAACAAAACTGCTCAGGAGATAGGATGAGTTAGGTGGTGGGTCTGTGCTCCCCCACTCTAAAATGTATGGATCCTTTAAACATACATGAATTCATGGCATTCCACGGTCTGAAAATTAAGGCATCCCATCTCCTTGGTCAAAGCTGAGCACTGTGCTTCTGGGAGCAAAAGAAAAGGAAAGCCTGGATCTGACCTTGTGATTATGGCATGAGCCAAGAGGAACATGCCTAACCTTATTGTCAGCCTTGGTTTTGTATCTACCCATCAACAGTCCTCTTTAAAGCTGAGACAAATGGCCTTAAATTGCACCAGGCAAGTTTCAGATTAGATATTAGAAAATAACTTTTCACTGAAAGAGTAGTTAGGCATTGGAATAAATTTCCCAGAGAGGTGGTGGAGTCACCATTCCTGTAAGTGTTCAAGAGGTGTCTGGCTGTGGCATGTGGGATATGATTTGGGGTGATTATGGTGGTGCCAGGTTGATGGTTAGCCTAGATGATCTTGAAGGTCTCTTCCAGCCTTGATGATTCTGTGATTTCTTGACCTTGGTAAAGATAGGCAGTGAGAGGGAAAAGAACAGCAGCAGGTCAGGAGAAGACAGCCCTTAGCTTTGAGCACAACTAACTTTCTAGGCTGCTGTCAGGATTTAAATGCTGCCTATCTGAGTGAACAAACTACCAGGCAGGAAAACCGCAGGTGGGAAATAAACATCCCCCTTCCAGGAGCAGGTATTAGAGTGTCTAAGAGATTTCATGCTAAATAATGAGGCATGCAATGAAGTTAAACTCCTCCAAATGTGGGTAAGTGATGGTGTAAAGTAGCTGGATATTGTCAGGCTGAACCCTTTCTCTCAGAAATTTTGTTAGATTCCCTAACACATATTGCTTTTATTTCTGCCTGGGAATAGAACCAGTTTATCACAGTGTCTTTGCAAACTACTGCATTTTTAATAGTTAGAAATCTAGAATGTTTTGATGCATTTTCCTCTTTCTGATGCTTCAATGTATTGGTTTTCAAAAAGTGTCCCTAGAGGAAGACATGCAACTGCTGCAGGTATTAATTAACCATAAGAAAGAGAGATAAAATAATATAATAAAGAAAGAATATAGGGTTGATTGTGGTCAGATACATTTTCTTGCAAAAGTCTATAGCCTTACTACCAAATCAGATGTTTATGGAGATTCCTCAAAAATATTTTAATGGATTGCTATTGCAGATCACTCTAAAGAAGCAGGAAATCCATTGCAAATTGCAAAGCAGATACAGCAGGAGGGAATACCATACATCAGATAATCATGGGGAATACATTTTAAAAGTGCAGATTAAGGAAAATTGCTGTTTTCCATTTGGCAGAGACAACCAGCCAAAGCAAACTGATTTAGCAGAGAACTGAGCTACCTGTAAAGAGAAAAGATTTTGAAACTGTCAATGATTCAAAGAAGAATTTGAGATTTTCAGCCTATTTAGCCAAGAATAAATATATGGTAGCTCCTGCCAATTTAGTAGCATGTCTTTCAGACACTTATGCATGCAAAAGATCCTGTTACTTTCAACATGACTAATCAAACTAAGCAAAGAATATATCTGAAGAATAAAGGCCTTTTAATAGTTTTCTGACTGATTGGCAACATTCAAGTGTTCATTATGGATTTCCTTAAATCCTATTCTGTCTCCACATATGCACTAAGTATTTGATTATTTTAGAAGTTGTCCTTTTAATGCCAAGTTTAACATAATCACTGGGTGCTGTCAAACTAACATTAGAAATAATGAACTAATTCCCCTTCTAGACATGAAAATAAAGAACTCCAAAGAAATAATTTGAGCATTGACTTAAAAACATGTTTTAATTCTGTAATATCTTGTCAGAGCATTAATGCTTAGGCTTGCAAGCTCTTGCATAGCATTAAGACTCATCCTTTCAAGCTTTTCTTTTTCTATTTTAAAATAAACCTAGAGTTTTTATTTCATGTAAGACTTTCCAGGTTCAACAGATTTCTGTGGATACAGTAAAATACAAGTGGAAAAATGTCAAGGATAACTGCCTTGATTAACTGATCTTTTTATTATTATTTTAATAGATAATGTAGTATTATATAGAGAAAAGCCTGGGCATAGGCATCTGGGAGACTGCACTAGAACAAAACTTTGACCAGCTGTGACCAGCTGTCAGGGTTTGGAATACTTTTCTTTTTTGTTTAGCTCTCTGTGTTGGAATTTTTCCCCATTCTACTTGCTGGAGGGTATAATGGGTCAGTGATTAGTTACTGGAAAGCCATAATGGGGAGTGATTAAGATGAGACAAAGAGGTGACTCCGAGATGGGTGCGGCTGGCTAGCCCT